>CAJUYC020000099.1:0-265534 GCA_910591585.2 Nysson spinosus | reverse complement strand
CAAAATTCTTTTCGATGAAATTCTCGATGCCATTCGAATTTTCACGTCAATTTACACGGAAAATACGATTTCTCGTTTCGGAAATAGTGAAATCTGGAAAAAGTGCGAAACTATCGCCTGAAATGCGAAATCTGTCGATTTCAGAGAGAAAACTTACCTTTCCGTCGAAACCATGCCCTTCCAAAATTCTTTTCGATGAAATTCTCGATGCCATTCGAATTTTCACGTCAATTTACACGGAAAATACGATTTCTCGTTTCGGAAATAGTGAAATCTGGAAAAAGTGCGAAACTATCGCCTGAAATGCGAAATCGGTCGATTTCAGAGAGAAAACTTACCTTTCCGTCGAAACCATGCCCTTCCAAAATTCTTTTCGATGAAATTCTCGATGCCATTCGAATTTTCACGTCAATTTACACGGAAAATACGATTTCTCGTTTCGGAAATAGTGAAATCTGGAAAAAGTGCGAAACTATCGCCTGAAATGCGAAATCTGTCGATTTCAGAGAGAAAACTTACCTTTCCGTCGAAACCATGCCCTTCCAAAATTCTTTTCGATGAAATTCTCGATGCCATTCGAATTTTCACGTCAATTTACACGGAAAATACGATTTCTCGTTTCGGAAATAGTGAAATCTGGAAAAAGTGCGAAACTATCGCCTGAAATGCGAAATCTGTCGATTTCAGAGAGAAAACTTACCTTTCCGTCGAAACCATGCCCTTCCAAAATTCTTTTCGATGAAATTCTCGATGCCATTCGAATTTTCACGTCAATTTACACGGAAAATACGATTTCTCGTTTCGGAAATAGTGAAATCTGGAAAAAGTGCGAAACTATCGCCTGAAATGCGAAATCGGTCGATTTCAGAGAGAAAACTTACCTTTCCGTCGAAACCATGCCCTTCCAAAATTCTTTTCGATGAAATTCTCGATGCCATTCGAATTTTCACGTCAATTTACACGGAAAATACGATTTCTCGTTTCGGAAATAGTGAAATCTGGAAAAAGTGCGAAACTATCGCCTGAAATGCGAAATCTGTCGATTTCAGAGAGAAAACTTACCTTTCCGTCGAAACCATGCCCTTCCAAAATTCTTTTCGATGAAATTCTCGATGCCATTCGAATTTTCACGTCAATTTACACGGAAAATACGATTTCTCGTTTCGGAAATAGTGAAATCTGGAAAAAGTGCGAAACTATCGCCTGAAATGCGAAATCTGTCGATTTCAGAGAGAAAACTTACCTTTCCGTCGAAACCATGCCCTTCCAAAATTCTTTTCGATGAAATTCTCGATGCCATTCGAATTTTCACGTCAATTTACACGGAAAATACGATTTCTCGTTTCGGAAATAGTGAAATCTGGAAAAAGTGCGAAACTATCGCCTGAAATGCGAAATCTGTCGATTTCAGAGAGAAAACTTACCTTTCCGTCGAAACCATGCCCTTCCAAAATTCTTTTCGATGAAATTCTCGATGCCATTCGAATTTTCACGTCAATTTACACGGAAAATACGATTTCTCGTTTCGGAAATAGTGAAATCTGGAAAAAGTGCGAAACTATCGCCTGAAATGCGAAATCTGTCGATTTCAGAGAGAAAACTTACCTTTCCGTCGAAACCATGCCCTTCCAAAATTCTTTTCGATGAAATTCTCGATGCCATTCGAATTTTCACGTCAATTTACACGGAAAATACGATTTCTCGTTTCGGAAATAGTGAAATCTGGAAAAAGTGCGAAACTATCGCCTGAAATGCGAAATCTGTCGATTTCAGAGAGAAAACTTACCTTTCCGTCGAAACCATGCCCTTCCAAAATTCTGTTCGATGAAATTCTCGATGCCATTCGAATTTTCACGTCAATTTACACGGAAAATACGATTTCTCGTTTCGGAAATAGTGAAATCTGGAAAAAGTGCGAAACTATCGCCTGAAATGCGAAATCTGTCGATTTCAGAGAGAAAACTTACCTTTCCGTCGAAACCATGCCCTTCCAAAATTCTTTTCGATGAAATTCTCGATGCCATTCGAATTTTCACGTCAATTTACACGGAAAATACGATTTCTCGTTTCGGAAATAGTGAAATCTGGAAAAAGTGCGAAACTATCGCCTGAAATGCGAAATCTGTCGATTTCAGAGAGAAAACTTACCTTTCCGTCGAAACCATGCCCTTCCAAAATTCTTTTCGATGAAATTCTCGATGCCATTCGAATTTTCACGTCAATTTACACGGAAAATACGATTTCTCGTTTCGGAAATAGTGAAATCTGGAAAAAGTGCGAAACTATCGCCTGAAATGCGAAATCTGTCGATTTCAGAGAGAAAACTTACCTTTCCGTCGAAACCATGCCCTTCCAAAATTCTTTTCGATGAAATTCTCGATGCCATTCGAATTTTCACGTCAATTTACACGGAAAATACGATTTCTCGTTTCGGAAATAGTGAAATCTGGAAAAAGTGCGAAACTATCGCCTGAAATGCGAAATCTGTCGATTTCAGAGAGAAAACTTACCTTTCCGTCGAAACCATGCCCTTCCAAAATTCTTTTCGATGAAATTCTCGATGCCATTCGAATTTTCACGTCAATTTACACGGAAAATACGATTTCTCGTTTCGGAAATAGTGAAATCTGGAAAAAGTGCGAAACTATCGCCTGAAATGCGAAATCTGTCGATTTCAGAGAGAAAACTTACCTTTCCGTCGAAACCATGCCCTTCCAAAATTCTTTTCGATGAAATTCTCGATGCCATTCGAATTTTCACGTCAATTTACACGGAAAATACGATTTCTCGTTTCGGAAATAGTGAAATCTGGAAAAAGTGCGAAACTATCGCCTGAAATGCGAAATCGGTCGATTTCAGAGAGAAAACTTACCTTTCCGTCGAAACCATGCCCTTCCAAAATTCTTTTCGATGAAATTCTCGATGCCATTCGAATTTTCACGTCAATTTACACGGAAAATACGATTTCTCGTTTCGGAAATAGTGAAATCTGGAAAAAGTGCGAAACTATCGCCTGAAATGCGAAATCTGTCGATTTCAGAGAGAAAACTTACCTTTCCGTCGAAACCATGCCCTTCCAAAATTCTTTTCGATGAAATTCTCGATGCCATTCGAATTTTCACGTCAATTTACACGGAAAATACGATTTCTCGTTTCGGAAATAGTGAAATCTGGAAAAAGTGCGAAACTATCGCCTGAAATGCGAAATCTGTCGATTTCAGAGAGAAAACTTACCTTTCCGTCGAAACCATGCCCTTCCAAAATTCTTTTCGATGAAATTCTCGATGCCATTCGAATTTTCACGTCAATTTACACGGAAAATACGATTTCTCGTTTCGGAAATAGTGAAATCTGGAAAAAGTGCGAAACTATCGCCTGAAATGCGAAATCGGTCGATTTCAGAGAGAAAACTTACCTTTCCGTCGAAACCATGCCCTTCCAAAATTCTTTTCGATGAAATTCTCGATGCCATTCGAATTTTCACGTCAATTTACACGGAAAATACGATTTCTCGTTTCGGAAATAGTGAAATCTGGAAAAAGTGCGAAACTATCGCCTGAAATGCGAAATCTGTCGATTTCAGAGAGAAAACTTACCTTTCCGTCGAAACCATGCCCTTCCAAAATTCTTTTCGATGAAATTCTCGATGCCATTCGAATTTTCACGTCAATTTACACGGAAAATACGATTTCTCGTTTCGGAAATAGTGAAATCTGGAAAAAGTGCGAAACTATCGCCTGAAATGCGAAATCTGTCGATTTCAGAGAGAAAACTTACCTTTCCGTCGAAACCATGCCCTTCCAAAATTCTTTTCGATGAAATTCTCGATGCCATTCGAATTTTCACGTCAATTTACACGGAAAATACGATTTCTCGTTTCGGAAATAGTGAAATCTGGAAAAAGTGCGAAACTATCGCCTGAAATGCGAAATCTGTCGATTTCAGAGAGAAAACTTACCTTTCCGTCGAAACCATGCCCTTCCAAAATTCTTTTCGATGAAATTCTCGATGCCATTCGAATTTTCACGTCAATTTACACGGCAAATACGATTTCTCGTTTCGGAAATAGTGAAATCTGGAAAAAGTGCGAAACTATCGCCTGAAATGCGAAATCTGTCGATTTCAGAGAGAAAACTTACCTTTCCGTCGAAACCATGCCCTTCCAAAATTCTTTTCGATGAAATTCTCGATGCCATTCGAATTTTCACGTCAATTTACACGGAAAATACGATTTCTCGTTTCGGAAATAGTGAAATCTGGAAAAAGTGCGAAACTATCGCCTGAAATGCGAAATCTGTCGATTTCAGAGAGAAAACTTACCTTTCCGTCGAAACCATGCCCTTCCAAAATTCTTTTCGATGAAATTCTCGATGCCATTCGAATTTTCACGTCAATTTACACGGAAAATACGATTTCTCGTTTCGGAAATAGTGAAATCTGGAAAAAGTGCGAAACTATCGCCTGAAATGCGAAATCTGTCGATTTCAGAGAGAAAACTTACCTTTCCGTCGAAACCATGCCCTTCCAAAATTCTTTTCGATGAAATTCTCGATGCCATTCGAATTTTCACGTCAATTTACACGGAAAATACGATTTCTCGTTTCGGAAATAGTGAAATCTGGAAAAAGTGCGAAACTATCGCCTGAAATGCGAAATCGGTCGATTTCAGAGAGAAAACTTACCTTTCCGTCGAAACCATGCCCTCCCAAAATTCTTTTCGATGAAATTCTCGATGCCATTCGAATTTTCACGTCAATTTACACGGAAAATACGATTTCTCGTTTCGGAAATAGTGAAATCTGGAAAAAGTGCGAAACTATCGCCTGAAATGCGAAATCTGTCGATTTCAGAGAGAAAACTTACCTTTCCGTCGAAACCATGCCCTTCCAAAATTCTTTTCGATGAAATTCTCGATGCCATTCGAATTTTCACGTCAATTTACACGGAAAATACGATTTCTCGTTTCGGAAATAGTGAAATCTGGAAAAAGTGCGAAACTATCGCCTGAAATGCGAAATCTGTCGATTTCAGAGAGAAAACTTACCTTTCCGTCGAAACCATGCCCTTCCAAAATTCTTTTCGATGAAATTCTCGATGCCATTCGAATTTTCACGTCAATTTACACGGAAAATACGATTTCTCGTTTCGGAAATAGTGAAATCTGGAAAAAGTGCGAAACTATCGCCTGAAATGCGAAATCTGTCGATTTCAGAGAGAAAACTTACCTTTCCGTCGAAACCATGCCCTTCCAAAATTCTTTTCGATGAAATTCTCGATGCCATTCGAATTTTCACGTCAATTTACACGGAAAATACGATTTCTCGTTTCGGAAATAGTGAAATCTGGAAAAAGTGCGAAACTATCGCCTGAAATGCGAAATCTGTCGATTTCAGAGAGAAAACTTACCTTTCCGTCGAAACCATGCCCTTCCAAAATTCTTTTCGATGAAATTCTCGATGCCATTCGAATTTTCACGTCAATTTACACGGAAAATACGATTTCTCGTTTCGGAAATAGTGAAATCTGGAAAAAGTGCGAAACTATCGCCTGAAATGCGAAATCTGTCGATTTCAGAGAGAAAACTTACCTTTCCGTCGAAACCATGCCCTTCCAAAATTCTTTTCGATGAAATTCTCGATGCCATTCGAATTTTCACGTCAATTTACACGGAAAATACGATTTCTCGTTTCGGAAATAGTGAAATCTGGAAAAAGTGCGAAACTATCGCCTGAAATGCGAAATCTGTCGATTTCAGAGAGAAAACTTACCTTTCCGTCGAAACCATGCCCTTCCAAAATTCTTTTCGATGAAATTCTCGATGCCATTCGAATTTTCACGTCAATTTACACGGAAAATACGATTTCTCGTTTCGGAAATAGTGAAATCTGGAAAAAGTGCGAAACTATCGCCTGAAATGCGAAATCTGTCGATTTCAGAGAGAAAACTTACCTTTCCGTCGAAACCATGCCCTTCCAAAATTCTTTTCGATGAAATTCTCGATGCCATTCGAATTTTCACGTCAATTTACACGGAAAATACGATTTCTCGTTTCGGAAATAGTGAAATCTGGAAAAAGTGCGAAACTATCGCCTGAAATGCGAAATCTGTCGATTTCAGAGAGAAAACTTACCTTTCCGTCGAAACCATGCCCTTCCAAAATTCTTTTCGATGAAATTCTCGATGCCATTCGAATTTTCACGTCAATTTACACGGAAAATACGATTTCTCGTTTCGGAAATAGTAAAATCTGGAAAAAGTGCGAAACTATCGCCTGAAATGCGAAATCTGTCGATTTCAGAGAGAAAACTTACCTTTCCGTCGAAACCATGCCCTTCCAAAATTCTTTTCGATGAAATTCTCGATGCCATTCGAATTTTCACGTCAATTTACACGGAAAATACGATTTCTCGTTTCGGAAATAGTGAAATCTGGAAAAAGTGCGAAACTATCGCCTGAAATGCGAAATCGGTCGATTTCAGAGAGAAAACTTACCTTTCCGTCGAAACCATGCCCTTCCAAAATTCTTTTCGATGAAATTCTCGATGCCATTCGAATTTTCACGTCAATTTACACGGAAAATACGATTTCTCGTTTCGGAAATAGTGAAATCTGGAAAAAGTGCGAAACTATCGCCTGAAATGCGAAATCTGTCGATTTCAGAGAGAAAACTTACCTTTCCGTCGAAACCATGCCCTTCCAAAATTCTTTTCGATGAAATTCTCGATGCCATTCGAATTTTCACGTCAATTTACACGGAAAATACGATTTCTCGTTTCGGAAATAGTGAAATCTGGAAAAAGTGCGAAACTATCGCCTGAAATGCGAAATCTGTCGATTTCAGAGAGAAAACTTACCTTTCCGTCGAAACCATGCCCTTCCAAAATTCTTTTCGATGAAATTCTCGATGCCATTCGAATTTTCACGTCAATTTACACGGAAAATACGATTTCTCGTTTCGGAAATAGTGAAATCTGGAAAAAGTGCGAAACTATCGCCTGAAATGCGAAATCTGTCGATTTCAGAGAGAAAACTTACCTTTCCGTCGAAACCATGCCCTTCCAAAATTCTTTTCGATGAAATTCTCGATGCCATTCGAATTTTCACGTCAATTTACACGGAAAATACGATTTCTCGTTTCGGAAATAGTGAAATCTGGAAAAAGTGCGAAACTATCGCCTGAAATGCGAAATCTGTCGATTTCAGAGAGAAAACTTACCTTTCCGTCGAAACCATGCCCTCCCAAAATTCTTTTCGATGAAATTCTCGATGCCATTCGAATTTTCACGTCAATTTACACGGAAAATACGATTTCTCGTTTCGGAAATAGTGAAATCTGGAAAAAGTGCGAAACTATCGCCTGAAATGCGAAATCTGTCGATTTCAGAGAGAAAACTTACCTTTCCGTCGAAACCATGCCCTTCCAAAATTCTTTTCGATGAAATTCTCGATGCCATTCGAATTTTCACGTCAATTTACACGGAAAATACGATTTCTCGTTTCGGAAATAGTGAAATCTGGAAAAAGTGCGAAACTATCGCCTGAAATGCGAAATCTCTCGATTTCAGAGAGAAAACTTACCTTTCCGTCGAAACCATGCCCTTCCAAAATTCTGTTCGATGAAATTCTCGATGCCATTCGAATTTTCACGTCATTTTACACGGAAAATACGATTTCTCGTTTCGGAAATAGTAAAATCTGGAAAAAGTGCGAAACTATCGCCTGAAATGCGAAATCTGTCGATTTCAGAGAGAAAACTTACCTTTCCGTCGAAACCATGCCCTTCCAAAATTCTTTTCGATGAAATTCTCGATGCCATTCGAATTTTCACGTCAATTTACACGGAAAATACGATTTCTCGTTTCGGAAATAGTGAAATCTGGAAAAAGTGCGAAACTATCGCCTGAAATGCGAAATCTGTCGATTTCAGAGAGAAAACTTACCTTTCCGTCGAAACCATGCCCTTCCAAAATTCTTTTCGATGAAATTCTCGATGCCATTCGAATTTTCACGTCAATTTACACGGAAAATACGATTTCTCGTTTCGGAAATAGTGAAATCTGGAAAAAGTGCGAAACTATCGCCTGAAATGCGAAATCTGTCGATTTCAGAGAGAAAACTTACCTTTCCGTCGAAACCATGCCCTTCCAAAATTCTTTTCGATGAAATTCTCGATGCCATTCGAATTTTCACGTCAATTTACACGGAAAATACGATTTCTCGTTTCGGAAATAGTGAAATCTGGAAAAAGTCCGAAACTATCGCCTGAAATGCGAAATCTGTCGATTTCAGAGAGAAAACTTACCTTTCCGTCGAAACCATGCCCTTCCAAAATTCTTTTCGATGAAATTCTCGATGCCATTCGAATTTTCACGTCAATTTACACGGAAAATACGATTTCTCGTTTCGGAAATAGTGAAATCTGGAAAAAGTGCGAAACTATCGCCTGAAATGCGAAATCTGTCGATTTCAGAGAGAAAACTTACCTTTCCGTCGAAACCATGCCCTTCCAAAATTCTTTTCGATGAAATTCTCGATGCCATTCGAATTTTCACGTCAATTTACACGGAAAATACGATTTCTCGTTTCGGAAATGGTGAAATCTGGATAAAGTGCGAAACTATCGCCTGAAATGCGAAATCTGTCGATTTCAGAGAGAAAACTTACCTTTCCGTCGAAACCATGCCCTTCCAAAATTCTTTTCGATGAAATTCTCGATGCCATTCGAATTTTCACGTCAATTTACACGGAAAATACGATTTCTCGTTTCGGAAATAGTGAAATCTGGAAAAAGTGCGAAACTATCGCCTGAAATGCGAAATCTGTCGATTTCAGAGAGAAAACTTACCTTTCCGTCGAAACCATGCCCTTCCAAAATTCTTTTCGATGAAATTCTCGATGCCATTCGAATTTTCACGTCAATTTACACGGAAAATACGATTTCTCGTTTCGGAAATAGTGAAATCTGGAAAAAGTGCGAAACTATCGCCTGAAATGCGAAATCTGTCGATTTCAGAGAGAAAACTTACCTTTCCGTCGAAACCATGCCCTTCCAAAATTCTTTTCGATGAAATTCTCGATGCCATTCGAATTTTCACGTCAATTTACACGGAAAATACGATTTCTCGTTTCGGAAATAGTGAAATCTGGAAAAAGTGCGAAACTATCGCCTGAAATGCGAAATCTGTCGATTTCAGAGAGAAAACTTACCTTTCCGTCGAAACCATGCCCTTCCAAAATTCTTTTCGATGAAATTCTCGATGCCATTCGAATTTTCACGTCAATTTACACGGAAAATACGATTTCTCGTTTCGGAAATAGTGAAATCTGGAAAAAGTGCGAAACTATCGCCTGAAATGCGAAATCTGTCGATTTCAGAGAGAAAACTTACCTTTCCGTCGAAACCATGCCCTCCCAAAATTCTTTTCGATGAAATTCTCGATGCCATTCGAATTTTCACGTCAATTTACACTGAAAATACGATTTCTCGTTTCGGAAATAGTGAAATCTGGAAAAAGTGCGAAACTATCGCCTGAAATGCGAAATCTGTCGATTTCAGAGAGAAAACTTACCTTTCCGTCGAAACCATGCCCTTCCAAAATTCTTTTCGATGAAATTCTCGATGCCATTCGAATTTTCACGTCAATTTACACGGAAAATACGATTTCTCGTTTCGGAAATAGTGAAATCTGGAAAAAGTGCGAAACTATCGCCTGAAATGCGAAATCTGTCGATTTCAGAGAGAAAACTTACCTTTCCGTCGAAACCATGCCCTTCCAAAATTCTTTTCGATGAAATTCTCGATGCCATTCGAATTTTCACGTCAATTTACACGGAAAATACGATTTCTCGTTTCGGAAATAGTGAAATCTGGAAAAAGTGCGAAACTATCGCCTGAAATGCGAAATCTGTCGATTTCAGAGAGAAAACTTACCTTTCCGTCGAAACCATGCCCTCCCAAAATTCTTTTCGATGAAATTCTCGATGCCATTGTCACGTCCCGCGACCTCCACTGAGCCCTCCTTACACTTCAGAACTCGTAAGAATCTAAAATTACGTTTAGTTTAAGTATACACTCGTCAGAATGACATTTTTCATAATATAACAATACGTTAATAATTCACATACTTACTTAGTTAATGTTCTTACCATTTAATTGTAGACTAGCTTTATATAATTCATCGCCAATTCTTCGTAGTCATGTAAGCGTATATAAAACAAATGAAAATTCAATACTATATATTGCATTAATTACTCAAGGTTACTTTGTTAATATCGATACTTACTTTATCATATAATTTACTTCATCTCCTAGATTCACACGCATTGCCTGGAAAGAACCTATATAATTAGTGCAGTACATAAATTATTATTCGACATTATGTCAACAACACCGTAATTATAATTAGGTTAGGTATTACCTCGTGGTAGATATTTGTTATGGCATACAAGAAACCGCGGATCTTATAATGTCTAACTAATATGCACGCTACGCCTTGTATGCAGCAGAGATATCTACTACATACATATAAATATATACATACATTCTCGCTATACGTACTACAATAACACGACACATGCGTCAAGCGTCACATAGGCGGAGCCGCCGAGCGCCATTACGAGCGTATACGCGCGCCATTCATACGCACCGGCTCACTACGATAACAGATCAACGTCTCACGCACGTCTAAGGATTACGATAACTATTACCACTAGGCGGTTAACTTGTTCCAAGTAAATTCACGTCTCGCGGAATACAAAATACGTGAAACTAATCAGTAGAAAAGTCCTTCTGTAGTAACAGTTATATAGCAATAACTAATCAGAAGCTTATAATACATACAAGTGCAAAATTATTACGAGACGTTCATCCGTATATCGCCGCTGATCCTACGTGAGTGTTACATCATCCAATATTATAATTTTAACATTATTCGATCTCAATCTAATACGAATTCTTACTCGATCTTATACTAATATATATATATCTAATCGATCTTATACACGATCAACCTATATCTTATATCTATACCAAAACCCTCATTGTAAATCGATCATATATCGATCCTATACTCTGATTAACAAATCAGATCTAATCAAATTCTTAAACTATTTCGATCTACGAATCGAATCCTAACAAATTCAAAATCTTTAGTTATAAGTATATACATCTAAATCTTATCGATCTTAGATTGTATATCCAAAACTTATATTCTATATCTATATATTATTGTAAACCTAATTCTATGTCTATATCTATTTAGTTGTAAATTGTGTTGTTATTAATATACATATTTTAGTAATTACTCATCGACCTTAATTATACCTTTCCTTAACTTCCTTAATATTCTTACTACTAACAACCTATATTTATTCCATCAATATCTACTCTTATAAACTAACGTTATTATTATTCGGCCATCAATTGAGACCCACTGGGAATATTCACGGAGAGTCTCAATTAAGCAACTTATTCACCCGTAATCCTCTATCGCAATTAATATGTTCGTCATTATATGTCAAGGATAGGAAACCGAGCCGGTCGCAGAGAACAACACAAGCGACTAATCCGGGTTTACAAAACTACAAGAATCAGAGAAACTGAAATTACCTTAGACTAGAAATGTTAGAAATATTACGAATCAAACAGAAATATTACAAATAGTAAAATATTAGAATAATTACTCTAATAATAATAACAATAATAATAATAACAAAATAAGAATAATAATAATAATAAGACTAACAACAAGAATAATAGTAAGAATAAGTTATAATAATAAAACGGAATATATTTATATATGTTATTTCTATTTTTCTATACGTATATATATACATATATATATATACGAGTAGATGGTGACAGCTGCCGAATTATGAAATTAATCACCTTCTGTTCCTTCGCTATCCTAATATAATAAATAAATACTTCTCCGAATCTCCACTATATTTCCTGCTTCTGTGCATTCCCAAGCTTTACGACGCTCTCGGGACGTAACAGAGTAGTAAATATAAAATTGGTGACAGCGGTGGGATTCGACAAAGAAGGATTCGACAAAGAAGGATTTGACAAAGAAGGATATATATTTCTTTTACCCGCTACGCTCTAATAACAAGTTCAGTAACTTATTCAACTATTTATTCATTATATTTATTTTGTAGTCTTATTTATTATCAAAATGGCACACTCCGATCCCGAATACCTACCCATTATCGAAGAATCAACCTCACCAACAGAACCTTCCTTAGCTTCTCTTCGTAGAACAATTCTCGAATTTGAGAATCCAAAAACCACAGAAGTTCCACCACGAATATCCAAATTAGGAACCTTCTCTCCAAGCAACCGTAGCGAGCCTACACTTTTGGAAAACCTGCAATCTCAAATTAATTCCATAACAGAAATTCTTAAATCCTTATCTCTCGGAGACACATCGTCAACATCAGCTCCTGGGAAACTAACAAATGGTTGTAGTACTACTAACCCTAACAATTTTAATTCACAAATTTCTTTAAGGGACGCATTGGAAACAGTTCCACAATTCGACGGTACGAATATACCGGTATTCCAATTCGCTCGGGCATGTAAACGCGCAAAAGATACAATCGCTAATTACTCCGAACCAGATTTAGCTCGTCTTCTCCGAAATAAACTCACGGGTCATGCTTATTTGGCGATAGAAGATCATCATTTTAACACGGTAGACGCACTCGTAAATAGACTCAAGCAAGTTTTCGCACCAGCAAAAACTTCCAATCACTTACGTGGCGAACTCGCGAATATTACAAAACGTCCTAAGGAAAGTATTTTAGACTACATTAGCCGCATAAAAGATTTGCAATCAGCAATTTTAGATTCCGAAAAGGAACGTCACAGAGCAACACACAGTGAATGGAGGAAAGAAATAGACGAATTCACCTTAGAATCATTTATTAATGGCCTTCCGCCGGAAGAAAGATTACATATGCGAGTATCAGGCTTCCGCGACCTGCACGATGCTTTCGATAAAAGCATCCAAGTCACGAAAAGCATTGAAAGGGATCGCCAAATTTTTTCAAATCGACTCACAACTCCGAATTCCAGTAAACCAATTCAACAAGATCCAGAAACTAAATGCCAATTGTGTGACAAATACGGTCATACCGCGCGCCAGTGCCGTACGCGTATTCCGTATACAAATAATTTTAAGCCTAGAGCTCATTTGCTTAATCCAAATAATAATAATAGCAATAAGAATAATGTTAATATAAATAAATCTCCTCCATTTCGCGACATTCCAACGTGTCATTATTGTAAAAAATTAGGTCATTCGATTAACGAATGCCGGAAACGGGCCTACGCGAATCTCATAAAAGATTCGGGAAACGCGCAGGTCCCCCCGACGAAACTGGGCGAACCGTCCGGGGGAATATCCGCAGAATCGCGTCCAATCTTTCCAATAACGAGCGAAACACCGTCCAGTTCGAATCAAGAATAGCTTCAATTAATTTAGACAAAGGGAAAAACGTACCCTCTATCATCATCGAATCCGTAGATTTCAATTGCCTCACGGAATTTATGATCGACACAGGCTCAGAATTAAATATTGTAAAGCAATCTACATTAAAAAATCAAACGCCCATAAATATTCAGAATATCTATCAACTATCGGGTATCACCGATCAATATGTAAAAACACTCGGTACCACGACTCTCAATCTCTTTGGACATAATGTCAAAATTCACGTGGTAACCGACGATTTCCCTATAGAATACGGCGGTATTCTCGGGTCAGAATTTTTCAAAAATCATAAAGCAAAAATCGAATACGCCGATGAATATATCGAATTCAACGGTGTAGTAATTCCATTCAATAAAAAGGAAACGGTGGTAGTTCCTCCCCGAACGAGTCTCGTCTCCCACGTTAATTTAAAAGGCACGACCTTGAAGGAGGGTTATATCCCACGTTTGTACGCGTGTGACGGTGTATACTTAGGTAATGTAGCCGTACGCAACACAAACGGCAGGGCCTTCCTACGTGTAATTAACACGAGAGAGGAGGAAGTCGAATTGGAAATACCCAGTGTCGAACTAAAAGATTACGAACTCACTGAACCTCCAAAAATCTCAAAATCTCTCGCGGAACCACGGAGTATTCAAAAATCAAAATCCTCAGAATCTCTTAAAAATACTCCTGGTACCGACAAGATCTTAGGATCTTCTTCCAATTCTTCTAATTCTTCTAATTCTAATTCTAATTCCAATTCTAATCAAATTACCCGACGCGGTAATCTATCTACAAATTCGGAGATTCAAAGAAATCGTAATCTATCGCGCAATCTTTATCAAATAAATATTACAGAATCTCGCATCAACAAATTAAAGGAATCACTACGTCTTGAACATTTAAATCTAGAAGAGAAAAATCATGTCGAATATCTCATATCAAGATATCATTCCGTCTTTCATCTACCCGATGAATCGCTCGAGTGTACTGACGTTATTCATCACTCAATTGTAACTACCGATAACGCTCCAGTACACACGAAACAATACAGGTTTCCGCCGATTCATAAAGAGGAAATCAACAAACAAATTAATGAATTATTAGAAAACAATATTATTCGTCCGTCAGTTTCTCCTTATAATTCCCCTTTATGGATCGTGCCCAAAAAACCAGACGCAGATGGCAATAAGCGATGGCGTATGGTAATCGATTACAGAAATTTAAACAAAAAGACAATCGGCGATGCGTACCCACTCCCAAATATTAATGAAATTCTAGATCAATTGGGAGGTGCTAAATATTTTTCTATTTTTGACTTAGCCTCTGGATTTCACCAGATACCAATGAATAAAGCCGACGCACCAAAGACTGCCTTTTCTACACCGTATGGTCATTATGAATTCTCACGTATGCCTTTTGGACTTAAAAATGCGCCAGCAACGTTCCAACGATTAATGGATCACGTACTTACCGGTATGCAGGGTTTAGAGATGTTCGTGTACCTCGACGATATAGTTTTATACGCCAGTTCACTAAAGGAACACGACATTAAATTTAAAAAACTAGCGGAAAAATTAAAAGAAGCGAATCTTAAATTACAACCTAGTAAATGCGAATTCTTAAGGAAAGAAGTTATGTATTTGGGCCATATAATCTCAAAAAAGGGCGTACGACCCGATCCAAACAAAATCGAAGCCGTAAAGAACTTCCCAAAACCACGAAATCCAAAATCCATAAAACAATTTCTCGGTCTTACCGGATATTACCGGAAATTCATACCAAATTTTTCTAAAATTGCACGGCCTTTAACTACTTTGCTTAAGAAAAATACACCGTATACTTGGAACGACAAACAAGAACAAGCATTTGTACACCTAAGGGATGAACTTTGTAAGGAGCCCATACTCCAATATCCCGACTTCACGCGCGAATTCAATGTAACTACTGATGCTTCCGAATACGCTATTGGTGGAGTATTAACTCAAGGCGAACCAGGAAAAGATTTACCAATCGCTTATGCGTCACGAACCTTAAATCAAGCCGAAACAAATTATTCCACAATAGAGAAAGAATTATTAGCTATCGTCTATTGTATAAATCATTTCAGACCATATTTGTACGGTCGGAAATTCACGCTATTAACAGATCATCGACCATTAGTATGGCTACATAGAGTCAAGGATCCAACCTCCAGACTCGTACGATGGCGTCTTAAGCTCGCCGAGTACGATTACGAGATTCAGTATCGACCTGGGAAACAAAATCTATTAGCGGACGCACTCTCGAGAAATGCCCCATACGAAGAGCATGCTGAAGTACTCCCAATCAGACGACGAACCAGTTCCAGCGACGAATCATTGTTCAGTTTTCCACCAACGAGGAAAAAACAAAAGACGTCCGACGAAACCGAATCTTCACCCAGAGAACCTGAAAAGAAAATCGAATCAGTTCCGAACGAGGAAGCAACAAACTTACCATTCACGGAAGAACTCGACGAAGATGTCTTCGAAAACAGGAATACAGGCCGCAATCCAACGTCAAACGACGATATTTCAATTAACCAGAGCATCGAATCCGTCAACGACATCCTAAATAGAACAACAGAAGATCAAGCACAAAATCCAATGGACTACAGTGATATACTTACTGAATCATCCGAAGACGACACCGTCACTTCCACAGAAGAAATTTTTGAACCAGTATCGCGTGAATACCAATTTCAAGGGAATCAAGAAAAGCCAAAATCCACAAAATCCAGGGACCCATTACGCATACGTAATGATAACATTGTAATCTTCATCGACTGCAAAAGCAACCCCGTCGACGCAGGTGCTGAAAATTTAAAGGAAGCAGGTTTATTGCCAACCTATGAACATTTAACTCTAGGAAGAGCATCAGTGCACAAATTAAATAATAATACTCTAATAAGCTTGCCAATTAAGGAAACATCGCAAACCCCTCTCGATATGGATATCTTCAAAATTTCTCTCGAATCACTACGCGATGTCATACAGGAGCTGCACCTAGAATCAATAAGTATAGCCAAAACTTCAAAAATCAATAGAATTTCATGGTCAATTATTCGAGAAATGATAGAGAATTATTTACAAGATTCACAGACTGCAATTACAATATGCTTGCAACTCGTACGCATCCCAGCAGAAAATCAACGATGTGAAATTATCAAAGAAAATCACAATTCCGCAGTAGGAGGACATAAAGGCGTCAATAAAACCTACAAACGTATCAGACATCATTATTTTTGGCAAGGAATGAAAAGGGACATACAACACTATATCCAACTGTGTTTGGACTGTCAGCGCAGTAAATTAGTCCGTGTAAAAACACGACAGCCCATGGTTCTTACCGATACACCTGGAGCTGCCTTCGATAAAATTGGATTGGACATCGTCGGTCCACTACCAACCACCAAAAGAGGAAACACTTACATTCTAACGATACAAGATTTATTAACGAAATTCTCTCTCGCTATTCCTCTACCTGAAGCAACGTCACTCCGTATAGCCGACGCCTTCGTCAAAGAATTCATTTGCCGATTCGCCGCGCCGAAGGTTATCCTAACGGATCAAGGAAGTAATTTCATAAGCAGTTTCATGAAAATCGTTACAAGAAAATTCCGCATTAAACAATGCAAAACCACAGCCTTTCGCCCACAATCAAACGGATCTCTGGAAAGATCACACCACTCTCTCGTCGAATATTTAAAAATGTTCGTAAGCAATAATTACGACTGGGACGAATGGTTAAATTTAGCATCATTTTCCTACAACACAAGCGTACATGAAAGTACAAAATACACACCTCATGAACTAGTCTTTGGTAAACCAGCCAGAGTTCCATCCAGCAGCATCTACCTAGATGACCGCGACGATGAAACGTATCAAGGTTACCTAGGAAAACTAAATGACATTATCCAGTCATCCCAAGAAGCCGCAAGAGAAAATCTTATAAGTGCAAAATTACGATCAAAGGCATATTACGATCGTCGAGCACAAGAAGTAAACTTCAGGAAAGGTGAAGCCGTGTTCGTCCTTTGCGAACCCAGGAAAGGAAAATTCGCCGAACAATATTCCGGTCCACACCAGATTCTGGAGGTACTTCCCAATGGAAACCTTCGCATCCAATGGCGCAGAGGAACAAGAATCATCCACCCTAATAAGGCCAGAAGATCAAGGATCAGCATCGAAACTTCTCGCCTTTAGGACTTAAAAGAAAATGATTCCTTCCACTCACCATTTTCTTTTTCCAAGGGGGGAGGTGTCACGTCCCGCGACCTCCACTGAGCCCTCCTTACACTTCAGAACTCGTAAGAATCTAAAATTACGTTTAGTTTAAGTATACACTCGTCAGAATGACATTTTTCATAATATAACAATACGTTAATAATTCACATACTTACTTAGTTAATGTTCTTACCATTTAATTGTAGACTAGCTTTATATAATTCATCGCCAATTCTTCGTAGTCATGTAAGCGTATATAAAACAAATGAAAATTCAATACTATATATTGCATTAATTACTCAAGGTTACTTTGTTAATATCGATACTTACTTTATCATATAATTTACTTCATCTCCTAGATTCACACGCATTGCCTGGAAAGAACCTATATAATTAGTGCAGTACATAAATTATTATTCGACATTATGTCAACAACACCGTAATTATAATTAGGTTAGGTATTACCTCGTGGTAGATATTTGTTATGGCATACAAGAAACCGCGGATCTTATAATGTCTAACTAATATGCACGCTACGCCTTGTATGCAGCAGAGATATCTACTACATACATATAAATATATACATACATTCTCGCTATACGTACTACAATAACACGACACATGCGTCAAGCGTCACATAGGCGGAGCCGCCGAGCGCCATTACGAGCGTATACGCGCGCCATTCATACGCACCGGCTCACTACGATAACAGATCAACGTCTCACGCACGTCTAAGGATTACGATAACTATTACCACTAGGCGGTTAACTTGTTCCAAGTAAATTCACGTCTCGCGGAATACAAAATACGTGAAACTAATCAGTAGAAAAGTCCTTCTGTAGTAACAGTTATATAGCAATAACTAATCAGAAGCTTATAATACATACAAGTGCAAAATTATTACGAGACGTTCATCCGTATATCGCCGCTGATCCTACGTGAGTGTTACATCATCCAATATTATAATTTTAACATTATTCGATCTCAATCTAATACGAATTCTTACTCGATCTTATACTAATATATATATATATCTAATCGATCTTATACACGATCAACCTATATCTTATATCTATACCAAAACCCTCATTGTAAATCGATCATATATCGATCCTATACTCTGATTAACAAATCAGATCTAATCAAATTCTTAAACTATTTCGATCTACGAATCGAATCCTAACAAATTCAAAATCTTTAGTTATAAGTATATACATCTAAATCTTATCGATCTTAGATTGTATATCCAAAACTTATATTCTATATCTATATATTATTGTAAACCTAATTCTATGTCTATATCTATTTAGTTGTAAATTGTGTTGTTATTAATATACATATTTTAGTAATTACTCATCGACCTTAATTATACCTTTCCTTAACTTCCTTAATATTCTTACTACTAACAACCTATATTTATTCCATCAATATCTACTCTTATAAACTAACGTTATTATTATTCGGCCATCAATTGAGACCCACTGGGAATATTCACGGAGAGTCTCAATTAAGCAACTTATTCACCCGTAATCCTCTATCGCAATTAATATGTTCGTCATTATATGTCAAGGATAGGAAACCGAGCCGGTCGCAGAGAACAACACAAGCGACTAATCCGGCTTTACAAAACTACAAGAATCAGAGAAACTGAAATTACCTTAGACTAGAAATGTTAGAAATATTACGAATCAAACAGAAATATTACAAATAGTAAAATATTAGAATAATTACTCTAATAATAATAACAATAATAATAATAACAAAATAAGAATAATAATAATAATAAGACTAACAACAAGAATAATAGTAAGAATAAGTTATAATAATAAAACGGAATATATTTATATATGTTATTTCTATTTTTCTATACGTATATATATACATATATATATATACGAGTAGATGGTGACAGCTGCCGAATTATGAAATTAATCACCTTCTGTTCCTTCGCTATCCTAATATAATAAATAAATACTTCTCCGAATCTCCACTATATTTCCTGCTTCTGTGCATTCCCAAGCTTTACGACGCTCTCGGGACGTAACACCATTCGAATTTTCACGTCAATTTACACGGAAAATACGATTTCTCGTTTCGGAAATAGTGAAATCTGGAAAAAGGGCGAAACTATCGCCTGAAATGCGAAATCTGTCGATTTCAGAGAGAAAACTTACCTTTCCGTCGAAACCATGCCCTCCCAAAATTCTTTTCGATGAAATTCTCGATGCCATTCGAATTTTCACGTCAATTTACACGGAAAATACGATTTCTCGTTTCGGAAATAGTGAAATCTGGAAAAAGTGCGAAACTATCGCCTGAAATGCGAAATCTGTCGATTTCAGAGAGAAAACTTACCTTTCCGTCGAAACCATGCCCTTCCAAAATTCTTTTCGATGAAATTCTCGATGCCATTCGAATTTTCACGTCAATTTACACGGAAAATACGATTTCTCGTTTCGGAAATAGTGAAATCTGGAAAAAGTGCGAAACTATCGCCTGAAATGCGAAATCTGTCGATTTCAGAGAGAAAACTTACCTTTCCGTCGAAACCATGCCCTTCCAAAATTCTTTTCGATGAAATTCTCGATGCCATTCGAATTTTCACGTCAATTTACACGGAAAATACGATTTCTCGTTTCGGAAATAGTGAAATCTGGAAAAAGTGCGAAACTATCGCCTGAAATGCGAAATCTGTCGATTTCAGAGAGAAAACTTACCTTTCCGTCGAAACCATGCCCTTCCAAAATTCTTTTCGATGAAATTCTCGATGCCATTCGAATTTTCACGTCAATTTACACGGAAAATACGATTTCTCGTTTCGGAAATAGTGAAATCTGGAAAAAGTCCGAAACTATCGCCTGAAATGCGAAATCTGTCGATTTCAGAGAGAAAACTTACCTTTCCGTCGAAACCATGCCCTTCCAAAATTCTTTTCGATGAAATTCTCGATGCCATTCGAATTTTCACGTCAATTTACACGGAAAATACGATTTCTCGTTTCGGAAATAGTGAAATCTGGAAAAAGTGCGAAACTATCGCCTGAAATGCGAAATCTGTCGATTTCAGAGAGAAAACTTACCTTTCCGTCGAAACCATGCCCTTCCAAAATTCTTTTCGATGAAATTCTCGATGCCATTCGAATTTTCACGTCAATTTACACGGAAAATACGATTTCTCGTTTCGGAAATGGTGAAATCTGGAAAAAGTGCGAAACTATCGCCTGAAATGCGAAATCTGTCGATTTCAGAGAGAAAACTTACCTTTCCGTCGAAACCATGCCCTTCCAAAATTCTTTTCGATGAAATTCTCGATGCCATTCGAATTTTCACGTCAATTTACACGGAAAATACGATTTCTCGTTTCGGAAATAGTGAAATCTGGAAAAAGTGCGAAACTATCGCCTGAAATGCGAAATCTGTCGATTTCAGAGAGAAAACTTACCTTTCCGTCGAAACCATGCCCTTCCAAAATTCTTTTCGATGAAATTCTCGATGCCATTCGAATTTTCACGTCAATTTACACGGAAAATACGATTTCTCGTTTCGGAAATAGTGAAATCTGGAAAAAGTGCGAAACTATCGCCTGAAATGCGAAATCTGTCGATTTCAGAGAGAAAACTTACCTTTCCGTCGAAACCATGCCCTTCCAAAATTCTTTTCGATGAAATTCTCGATGCCATTCGAATTTTCACGTCAATTTACACGGAAAATACGATTTCTCGTTTCGGAAATAGTGAAATCTGGAAAAAGTGCGAAACTATCGCCTGAAATGCGAAATCTGTCGATTTCAGAGAGAAAACTTACCTTTCCGTCGAAACCATGCCCTTCCAAAATTCTTTTCGATGAAATTCTCGATGCCATTCGAATTTTCACGTCAATTTACACGGAAAATACGATTTCTCGTTTCGGAAATAGTGAAATCTGGAAAAAGTGCGAAACTATCGCCTGAAATGCGAAATCTGTCGATTTCAGAGAGAAAACTTACCTTTCCGTCGAAACCATGCCCTCCCAAAATTCTTTTCGATGAAATTCTCGATGCCATTCGAATTTTCACGTCAATTTACACTGAAAATACGATTTCTCGTTTCGGAAATAGTGAAATCTGGAAAAAGTGCGAAACTATCGCCTGAAATGCGAAATCTGTCGATTTCAGAGAGAAAACTTACCTTTCCGTCGAAACCATGCCCTTCCAAAATTCTTTTCGATGAAATTCTCGATGCCATTCGAATTTTCACGTCAATTTACACGGAAAATACGATTTCTCGTTTCGGAAATAGTGAAATCTGGAAAAAGTGCGAAACTATCGCCTGAAATGCGAAATCTGTCGATTTCAGAGAGAAAACTTACCTTTCCGTCGAAACCATGCCCTTCCAAAATTCTTTTCGATGAAATTCTCGATGCCATTCGAATTTTCACGTCAATTTACACGGAAAATACGATTTCTCGTTTCGGAAATAGTGAAATCTGGAAAAAGTGCGAAACTATCGCCTGAAATGCGAAATCTGTCGATTTCAGAGAGAAAACTTACCTTTCCGTCGAAACCATGCCCTCCCAAAATTCTTTTCGATGAAATTCTCGATGCCATTGTCACGTCCCGCGACCTCCACTGAGCCCTCTTTACACTTCAGAACTCGTAAGAATCTAAAATTACGTTTAGTTTAAGTATACACTCGTCAGAATGACATTTTTCATAATATAACAATACGTTAATAATTCACATACTTACTTAGTTAATGTTCTTACCATTTAATTGTAGACTAGCTTTATATAATTCATCGCCAATTCTTCGTAGTCATGTAAGCGTATATAAAACAAATGAAAATCCAATACTATATATTGCATTAATTACTCAAGGTTACTTTGTTAATATCGATACTCACTTTATCATATAATTTACTTCATCTCCTAGATTCACACGCATTGCCTGGAAAGAACCTATATAATTAGTGCAGTACATAAATTATTATTCGACATTATGTCAACAACACCGTAATTATAATTAGGTTAGGTATTACCTCGTGGTAGATATTTGTTATGGCATACAAGAAACCGCGGATCTTATAATGTCTAACTAATATGCACGCTACGCCTTGTATGCAGCAGAGATATCTACTACATACATATAAATATATACATACATTCTCGCTATACGTACTACAATAACACGACACATGCGTCAAGCGTCACATAGGCGGAGCCGCCGAGCGCCATTACGAGCGTATACGCGCGCCATTCATACGCACCGGCTCACTACGATAACAGATCAACGTCTCACGCACGTCTAAGGATTACGATAACTATTACCACTAGGCGGTTAACTTGTTCCAAGTAAATTCACGTCTCGCGGAATACAAAATACGTGAAACTAATCAGTAGAAAAGTCCTTCTGTAGTAACAGTTATATAGCAATAACTAATCAGAAGCTTATAATACATACAAGTGCAAAATTATTACGAGACGTTCATCCGTATATCGCCGCTGATCCTACGTGAGTGTTACATCATCCAATATTATAATTTTAACATTATTCGATCTCAATCTAATACGAATTCTTACTCGATCTTATACTAATATATATATATCTAATCGATCTTATACACGATCAACCTATATCTTATATCTATACCAAAACCCTCATTGTAAATCGATCATATATCGATCCTATACTCTGATTAACAAATCAGATCTAATCAAATTCTTAAACTATTTCGATCTACGAATCGAATCCTAACAAATTCAAAATCTTTAGTTATAAGTATATACATCTAAATCTTATCGATCTTAGATTGTATATCCAAAACTTATATTCTATATCTATATATTATTGTAAACCTAATTCTATGTCTATATCTATTTAGTTGTAAATTGTGTTGTTATTAATATACATATTTTAGTAATTACTCATCGACCTTAATTATACCTTTCCTTAACTTCCTTAATATTCTTACTACTAACAACCTATATTTATTCCATCAATATCTACTCTTATAAACTAACGTTATTATTATTCGGCCATCAATTGAGACCCACTGGGAATATTCACGGAGAGTCTCAATTAAGCAACTTATTCACCCGTAATCCTCTATCGCAATTAATATGTTCGTCATTATATGTCAAGGATAGGAAACCGAGCCGGTCGCAGAGAACAACACAAGCGACT
The DNA here is from genome assembly GCA_910591585.2 of Nysson spinosus. Classification (NCBI taxonomy): domain Eukaryota; kingdom Metazoa; phylum Arthropoda; class Insecta; order Hymenoptera; family Crabronidae; genus Nysson; species Nysson spinosus. The sequence continues at coordinate 241,650 of CAJUYC020000099.1, read as the reverse complement.
AATCCGGCTTTACAAAACTACAAGAATCAGAGAAACTGAAATTACCTTAGACTAGAAATGTTAGAAATATTACGAATCAAACAGAAATATTACAAATAGTAAAATATTAGAATAATTACTCTAATAATAATAACAATAATAATAATAACAAAATAAGAATAATAATAATAATAAGACTAACAACAAGAATAATAGTAAGAATAAGTTATAATAATAAAACGGAATATATTTATATATGTTATTTCTATTTTTCTATACGTATATATATACATATATATATATACGAGTAGATGGTGACAGCTGCCGAATTATGAAATTAATCACCTTCTGTTCCTTCGCTATCCTAATATAATAAATAAATACTTCTCCGAATCTCCACTATATTTCCTGCTTCTGTGCATTCCCAAGCTTTACGACGCTCTCGGGACGTAACAGAGTAGTAAATATAAAATTGGTGACAGCGGTGGGATTCGACAAAGAAGGATTCGACAAAGAAGGATTTGACAAAGAAGGATATATATTTCTTTTACCCGCTACGCTCTAATAACAAGTTCAGTAACTTATTCAACTATTTATTCATTATATTTATTTTGTAGTCTTATTTATTATCAAAATGGCACACTCCGATCCCGAATACCTACCCATTATCGAAGAATCAACCTCACCAACAGAACCTTCCTTAGCTTCTCTTCGTAGAACAATTCTCGAATTTGAGAATCCAAAAACCACAGAAGTTCCACCACGAATATCCAAATTAGGAACCTTCTCTCCAAGCAACCGTAGCGAGCCTACACTTTTGGAAAACCTGCAATCTCAAATTAATTCCATAACAGAAATTCTTAAATCCTTATCTCTCGGAGACACATCGTCAACATCAGCTCCTGGGAAACTAACAAATGGTTGTAGTACTACTAACCCTAACAATTTTAATTCACAAATTTCTTTAAGGGACGCATTGGAAACAGTTCCACAATTCGACGGTACGAATATACCGGTATTCCAATTCGCTCGGGCATGTAAACGCGCAAAAGATACAATCGCTAATTACTCCGAACCAGATTTAGCTCGTCTTCTCCGAAATAAACTCACGGGTCATGCTTATTTGGCGATAGAAGATCATCATTTTAACACGGTAGACGCACTCGTAAATAGACTCAAGCAAGTTTTCGCACCAGCAAAAACTTCCAATCACTTACGTGGCGAACTCGCGAATATTACAAAACGTCCTAAGGAAAGTATTTTAGACTACATTAGCCGCATAAAAGATTTGCAATCAGCAATTTTAGATTCCGAAAAGGAACGTCACAGAGCAACACACAGTGAATGGAGGAAAGAAATAGACGAATTCACCTTAGAATCATTTATTAATGGCCTTCCGCCGGAAGAAAGATTACACATGCGAGTATCAGGCTTCCGCGACCTGCACGATGCTTTCGATAAAAGCATCCAAGTCACGAAAAGCATTGAAAGGGATCGCCAAATTTTTTCAAATCGACTCACAACTCCGAATTCCAGTAAACCAATTCAACAAGATCCAGAAACTAAATGTCAATTGTGTGACAAATACGGTCATACCGCGCGCCAGTGCCGTACGCGTATTCCGTATACAAATAATTTTAAGCCTACAGCTCATTTGCTTAATCCAAATAATAATAATAGCAATAAGAATAATGTTAATATAAATAAATCTCCTCCATTTCGCGACATTCCAACGTGTCATTATTGTAAAAAATTAGGTCATTCGATTAACGAATGCCGGAAACGGGCCTACGCGAATCTCATAAAAGATTCGGGAAACGCGCAGGTTCCCCCGACGAAACTGGGCGAACCGTCCGGGGGAATATCCGCAGAATCGCGTCCAATCTTTCCAATAACGAGCGAAACACCGTCCAGTTCGAATCAAGAATAGCTTCAATTAATTTAGACAAAGGGAAAAACGTACCCTCTATCATCATCGAATCCGTAGATTTCAATTGCCTCACGGAATTTATGATCGACACAGGCTCAGAATTAAATATTGTAAAGCAATCTACATTAAAAAATCAAACGCCCATAAATATTCAGAATATCTATCAACTATCGGGTATCACCGATCAATATGTAAAAACACTCGGTACCACGACTCTCAATCTCTTTGGACATAATGTCAAAATTCACGTGGTAACCGACGATTTCCCTATAGAATACGGCGGTATTCTCGGGTCAGAATTTTTCAAAAATCATAAAGCAAAAATCGAATACGCCGATGAATATATCGAATTCAACGGTGTAGTAATTCCATTCAATAAAAAGGAAACTGTGGTAGTTCCTCCCCGAACGAGTCTCGTCTCCCACGTTAATTTAAAAGGCACGACCTTGAAGGAGGGTTATATCCCACGTTTGTACGCGTGTGACGGTGTATACTTAGGTAATGTAGCCGTACGCAACACAAACGGCAGGGCCTTCCTACGTGTAATTAACACGAGAGAGGAGGAAGTCGAATTGGAAATACCCACTGTCGAACTAAAAGATTACGAACTCACTGAACCTCCAAAAATCTCAAAATCTCTCGCGGAACCACGGAGTATTCAAAAATCAAAATCCTCAGAATCTCTTAAAAATACTCCTGGTACCGACAAGATCTTAGGATCTTCTTCCAATTCTTCTAATTCTTCTAATTCTAATTCTAATTCCAATTCTAATCAAATTACCCGACGCGGTAATCTATCTACAAATTCGGAGATTCAAAGAAATCGTAATCTATCGCGCAATCTTTATCAAATAAATATTACAGAATCTCGCATCAACAAATTAAAGGAATCACTACGTCTTGAACATTTAAATCTAGAAGAGAAAAATCATGTCGAATATCTCATATCAAGATATCATTCCGTCTTTCATCTACCCGATGAATCGCTCGAGTGTACTGACGTTATTCATCACTCAATTGTAACTACCGATAACGCTCCAGTACACACGAAACAATACAGGTTTCCGCCGATTCATAAAGAGGAAATCAACAAACAAATTAATGAATTATTAGAAAACAATATTATTCGTCCGTCAGTTTCTCCTTATAATTCCCCTTTATGGATCGTGCCCAAAAAACCAGACGCAGATGGCAATAAGCGATGGCGTATGGTAATCGATTACAGAAATTTAAACAAAAAGACAATCGGCGATGCGTACCCACTCCCAAATATTAATGAAATTCTAGATCAATTGGGAGGTGCTAAATATTTTTCTATTTTTGACTTAGCCTCTGGATTTCACCAGATACCAATGAATAAAGCCGACGCACCAAAGACTGCCTTTTCTACACCGTATGGTCATTATGAATTCTCACGTATGCCTTTTGGACTTAAAAATGCGCCAGCAACGTTCCAACGATTAATGGATCACGTACTTACCGGTATGCAGGGTTTAGAGATGTTCGTGTACCTCGACGATATAGTTTTATACGCCAGTTCACTAAAGGAACACGACATTAAATTTAAAAAACTAGCGGAAAAATTAAAAGAAGCGAATCTTAAATTACAACCTAGTAAATGCGAATTCTTAAGGAAAGAAGTTATGTATTTGGGCCATATAATCTCAAAAAAGGGCGTACGACCCGATCCAAACAAAATCGAAGCCGTAAAGAACTTCCCAAAACCACGAAATCCAAAATCCATAAAACAATTTCTCGGTCTTACCGGATATTACCGGAAATTCATACCAAATTTTTCTAAAATTGCACGGCCTTTAACTACTTTGCTTAAGAAAAATACACCGTATACTTGGAACGACAAACAAGAACAAGCATTTGTACACCTAAGGGATGAACTTTGTAAGGAGCCCATACTCCAATATCCCGACTTCACGCGCGAATTCAATGTAACTACTGATGCTTCCGAATACGCTATTGGTGGAGTATTAACTCAAGGCGAACCAGGAAAAGATTTACCAATCGCTTATGCGTCACGAACCTTAAATCAAGCCGAAACAAATTATTCCACAATAGAGAAAGAATTATTAGCTATCGTCTATTGTATAAATCATTTCAGACCATATTTGTACGGTCGGAAATTCACGCTATTAACAGATCATCGACCATTAGTATGGCTACATAGAGTCAAGGATCCAACCTCCAGACTCGTACGATGGCGTCTTAAGCTCGCCGAGTACGATTACGAGATTCAGTATCGACCTGGGAAACAAAATCTATTAGCGGACGCACTCTCGAGAAATGCCCCATACGAAGAGCATGCTGAAGTACTCCCAATCAGACGACGAACCAGTTCCAGCGACGAATCATTGTTCAGTTTTCCACCAACGAGGAAAAAACAAAAGACGTCCGACGAAACCGAATCTTCACCCAGAGAACCTGAAAAGAAAATCGAATCAGTTCCGAACGAGGAAGCAACAAACTTACCATTCACGGAAGAACTCGACGAAGATGTCTTCGCGAACAGGAATACAGGCCGCAATCCAACGTCAAACGACGATATTTCAATTAACCAGAGCATCGAATCCGTCAACGACATCCTAAATAGAACAACAGAAGATCAAGCACAAAATCCAATGGACTACAGTGATATACTTACTGAATCATCCGAAGACGACACCGTCACTTCCACAGAAGAAATTTTTGAACCAGTATCGCGTGAATACCAATTTCAAGGGAATCAAGAAAAGCCAAAATCCACAAAATCCAGAGACCCATTACGCATACGTAATGATAACATTGTAATCTTCATCGACTGCAAAAGCAACCCCGTCGACGCAGGTGCTGAAAATTTAAAGGAAGCAGGTTTATTGCCAACCTATGAACATTTAACTCTAGGAAGAGCATCAGTGCACAAATTAAATAATAATACTCTAATAAGCTTGCCAATTAAGGAAACATCGCAAACCCCTCTCGATATGGATATCTTCAAAATTTCTCTCGAATCACTACGCGATGTCATACAGGAGCTGCACCTAGAATCAATAAGTATAGCCAAAACTTCAAAAATCAATAGAATTTCATGGTCAATTATTCGAGAAATGATAGAGAATTATTTACAAGATTCACAGACTGCAATTACAATATGCTTGCAACTCGTACGCATCCCAGCAGAAAATCAACGATGTGAAATTATCAAAGAAAATCACAATTCCGCAGTAGGAGGACATAAAGGCGTCAATAAAACCTACAAACGTATCAGACATCATTATTTTTGGCAAGGAATGAAAAGGGACATACAACACTATATCCAACTGTGTTTGGACTGTCAGCGCAGTAAATTAGTCCGTGTAAAAACACGACAGCCCATGGTTCTTACCGATACACCTGGAGCTGCCTTCGATAAAATTGGATTGGACATCGTCGGTCCACTACCAACCACCAAAAGAGGAAACACTTACATTTTAACGATACAAGATTTATTAACGAAATTCTCTCTCGCTATTCCTCTACCTGAAGCAACGTCACTCCGTATAGCCGACGCCTTCGTCAAAGAATTCATTTGCCGATTCGCCGCGCCGAAGGTTATCCTAACGGATCAAGGAAGTAATTTCATAAGCAGTTTCATGAAAATCGTTACAAGAAAATTCCGCATTAAACAATGCAAAACCACAGCCTTTCGCCCACAATCAAACGGATCTCTGGAAAGATCACACCACTCTCTCGTCGAATATTTAAAAATGTTCGTAAGCAATAATTACGACTGGGACGAATGGTTAAATTTAGCATCATTTTCCTACAACACAAGCGTACATGAAAGTACAAAATACACACCTCATGAACTAGTCTTTGGTAAACCAGCCAGAGTTCCATCCAGCAGCATCTACCTAGATGACCGCGACGATGAAACGTATCAAGGTTACCTAGGAAAACTAAATGACATTATCCAGTCATCCCAAGAAGCCGCAAGAGAAAATCTTATAAGTGCAAAATTACGATCAAAGGCATATTACGATCGTCGAGCACAAGAAGTAAACTTCAGGAAAGGTGAAGCCGTGTTCGTCCTTTGCGAACCCAGGAAAGGAAAATTCGCCGAACAATATTCCGGTCCACACCAGATTCTGGAGGTACTTCCCAATGGAAACCTTCGCATCCAATGGCGCAGAGGAACAAGAATCATCCACCCTAATAAGGCCAGAAGATCAAGGATCAGCATCGAAACTTCTCGCCTTTAGGACTTAAAAGAAAATGATTCCTTCCACTCACCATTTTCTTTTTCCAAGGGGGGAGGTGTCACGTCCCGCGACCTCCACTGAGCCCTCCTTACACTTCAGAACTCGTAAGAATCTAAAATTACGTTTAGTTTAAGTATACACTCGTCAGAATGACATTTTTCATAATATAACAATACGTTAATAATTCACATACTTACTTAGTTAATGTTCTTACCATTTAATTGTAGACTAGCTTTATATAATTCATCGCCAATTCTTCGTAGTCATGTAAGCGTATATAAAACAAATGAAAATTCAATACTATATATTGCATTAATTACTCAAGGTTACTTTGTTAATATCGATACTTACTTTATCATATAATTTACTTCATCTCCTAGATTCACACGCATTGCCTGGAAAGAACCTATATAATTAGTGCAGTACATAAATTATTATTCGACATTATGTCAACAACACCGTAATTATAATTAGGTTAGGTATTACCTCGTGGTAGATATTTGTTATGGCATACAAGAAACCGCGGATCTTATAATGTCTAACTAATATGCACGCTACGCCTTGTATGCAGCAGAGATATCTACTACATACATATAAATATATACATACATTCTCGCTATACGTACTACAATAACACGACACATGCGTCAAGCGTCACATAGGCGGAGCCGCCGAGCGCCATTACGAGCGTATACGCGCGCCATTCATACGCACCGGCTCACTACGATAACAGATCAACGTCTCACGCACGTCTAAGGATTACGATAACTATTACCACTAGGCGGTTAACTTGTTCCAAGTAAATTCACGTCTCGCGGAATACAAAATACGTGAAACTAATCAGTAGAAAAGTCCTTCTGTAGTAATAGTTATATAGCAATAACTAATCAGAAGCTTATAATACATACAAGTGCAAAATTATTACGAGACGTTCATCCGTATATCGCCGCTGATCCTACGTGAGTGTTACATCATCCAATATTATAATTTTAACATTATTCGATCTCAATCTAATACGAATTCTTACTCGATCTTATACTAATATATATATATCTAATCGATCTTATACACGATCAACCTATATCTTATATCTATACCAAAACCCTCATTGTAAATCGATCATATATCGATCCTATACTCTGATTAACAAATCAGATCTAATCAAATTCTTAAACTATTTCGATCTACGAATCGAATCATAACAAATTCAAAATCTTTAGTTATAAGTATATACATCTAAATCTTATCGATCTTAGATTCTATATCCAAAACTTATATTCTATATCTATATTGTAAACCTAATTCTATACCTATTTAGTTGTAAATTGTGTTGTTATTAATATACATATTTTAGTAATTACTCATCGACCTTAATTATACCTTTCCTTAACTTCCTTAATATTCTTACTACTAACAACATATATTTATTCCATCAATACCTACCCTTATAAACTAACGTTATTATTATTCGGCCATCAATTGAGACCCACTGGGAATATTCACGGAGAGTCTCAATTAAGCAACTTATTCACCCGTAATCCTCTATCGCAATTAATATGTTCGTCATTATATGTCAAGGATAGGAAACCGAGCCGGTCGCAGAGAACAACACAAGCGACTAATCCGGCTTTACAAAACTACAAGAATCAGAGAAACTGAAATTACCTTAGACTAGAAATGTTAGAAATATTACGAATTAAACAGAAATATTACAAATAGTAAAATATTAGAATAATTACTCTAATAATAATAACAATAATAATAATAACGAAATAAGAATAATAATAATAATAAGACTAACAACAAGATTAATAGTAAGAATAAGTTATAATAATAAAACGGAATATATTTATATATGTTATTTCTATTTTTCTATACGTATATATATACATATATATATATATATACGAATAGATGGTGACAGCTGCCGAATTATGAAATTAATCACCTTCTGTTCCTTCGCTATCCTAATATAATAAATAAATACTTCTCCGAATCTCCACTATATTTCCTGCTTCTGTGCATTCCCAAGCTTTACGACGCTCTCGGGACGTAACAAGACTAGCTTTATATAATTCATCGCCAATTCTTCGTAGTCATGTAAGCGTATATAAAACAAATGAAAATTCAATACTATATATTGCATTAATTACTCAAGGTTACTTTGTTAATATCGATACTTACTTTATCATATAATTTACTTCATCTCCTAGATTCACACGCATTGCCTGGAAAGAACCTATATAATTAGTGCAGTACATAAATTATTATTCGACATTATGTCAACAACACCGTAATTATAATTAGGTTAGGTATTACCTCGTGGTAGATATTTGTTATGGCATACAAGAAACCGCGGATCTTATAATGTCTAACTAATATGCACGCTACGCCTTGTATGCAGCAGAGATATCTACTACATACATATAAATATATACATACATTCTCGCTATACGTACTACAATAACACGACACATGCGTCAAGCGTCACATAGGCGGAGCCGCCGAGCGCCATTACGAGCGTATACGCGCGCCATTCATACGCACCGGCTCACTACGATAACAGATCAACGTCTCACGCACGTCTAAGGATTACGATAACTATTACCACTAGGCGGTTAACTTGTTCCAAGTAAATTCACGTCTCGCGGAATACAAAATACGTGAAACTAATCAGTAGAAAAGTCCTTCTGTAGTAATAGTTATATAGCAATAACTAATCAGAAGCTTATAATACATACAAGTGCAAAATTATTACGAGACGTTCATCCGTATATCGCCGCTGATCCTACGTGAGTGTTACATCATCCAATATTATAATTTTAACATTATTCGATCTCAATCTAATACGAATTCTTACTCGATCTTATACTAATATATATATATCTAATCGATCTTATACACGATCAACCTATATCTTATATCTATACCAAAACCCTCATTGTAAATCGATCATATATCGATCCTATACTCTGATTAACAAATCAGATCTAATCAAATTCTTAAACTATTTCGATCTACGAATCGAATCCTAACAAATTCAAAATCTTTAGTTATAAGTATATACATCTAAATCTTATCGATCTTAGATTGTATATCCAAAACTTATATTCTATATCTATATATTATTGTAAACCTAATTCTATGTCTATATCTATTTAGTTGTAAATTGTGTTGTTATTAATATACATATTTTAGTAATTACTCATCGACCTTAATTATACCTTTCCTTAACTTCCTTAATATTCTTACTACTAACAACCTATATTTATTCCATCAATATCTACTCTTATAAACTAACGTTATTATTATTCGGCCATCAATTGAGACCCACTGGGAATATTCACGGAGAGTCTCAATTAAGCAACTTATTCACCCGTAATCCTCTATCGCAATTAATATGTTCGTCATTATATGTCAAGGATAGGAAACCGAGCCGGTCGCAGAGAACAACACAAGCGACTAATCCGGCTTTACAAAACTACAAGAATCAGAGAAACTGAAATTACCTTAGACTAGAAATGTTAGAAATATTACGAATCAAACAGAAATATTACAAATAGTAAAATATTAGAATAATTACTCTAATAATAATAACAATAATAATAATAACAAAATAAGAATAATAATAATAATAAGACTAACAACAAGAATAATAGTAAGAATAAGTTATAATAATAAAACGGAATATATTTATATATGTTATTTCTATTTTTCTATACGTATATATATACATATATATATATACGAGTAGATGGTGACAGCTGCCGAATTATGAAATTAATCACCTTCTGTTCCTTCGCTATCCTAATATAATAAATAAATACTTCTCCGAATCTCCACTATATTTCCTGCTTCTGTGCATTCCCAAGCTTTACGACGCTCTCGGGACGTAACAAACCATGCCCTTCCAAAATTCTTTTCGATGAAATTCTCGATGCCATTCGAATTTTCACGTCAATTTACACGGAAAATATGATTTCTCGTTTCGGAAATAGTGAAATCTGGAAAAAGTGCGAAACTATCGCCTGAAATGCGAAATCTGTCGATTTCAGAGAGAAAACTTACCTTTCCGTCGAAACCATGCCCTTCCAAAATTCTTTTCGATGAAATTCTCGATGCCATTCGAATTTTCACGTCAATTTACACGGAAAATACGATTTCTCGTTTCGGAAATAGTGAAATCTGGAAAAAGTGCGAAACTATCGCCTGAAATGCGAAATCTGTCGATTTCAGAGAGAAAACTTACCTTTCCGTCGAAACCATGCCCTTCCAAAATTCTTTTCGATGAAATTCTCGATGCCATTCGAATTTTCACGTCAATTTACACGGAAAATACGATTTCTCGTTTCGGAAATAGTGAAATCTGGAAAAAGTGCGAAACTATCGCCTGAAATGCGAAATCTGTCGATTTCAGAGAGAAAACTTACCTTTCCGTCGAAACCATGCCCTTCCAAAATTCTTTTCGATGAAATTCTCGATGCCATTCGAATTTTCACGTCAATTTACACGGAAAATACGATTTCTCGTTTCGGAAATAGTGAAATCTGGAAAAAGTGCGAAACTATCGCCTGAAATGCGAAATCTGTCGATTTCAGAGAGAAAACTTACCTTTCCGTCGAAACCATGCCCTTCCAAAATTCTTTTCGATGAAATTCTCGATGCCATTCGAATTTTCACGTCAATTTACACGGAAAATACGATTTCTCGTCTCGGAAATAGTGAAATCTGGAAAAAGTGCGAAACTATCGCCTGAAATGCGAAATCTGTCGATTTCAGAGAGAAAACTTACCTTTCCGTCGAAACCATGCCCTTCCAAAATTCTTTTCGATGAAATTCTCGATGCCATTCGAATTTTCACGTCAATTTACACGGAAAATACGATTTCTCGTTTCGGAAATAGGGAAATCTGGAAAAAGTGCGAAACTATCGCCTGAAATGCGAAATCTGTCGATTTCAGAGAGAAAACTTACCTTTCCGTCGAAACCATGCCCTTCCAAAATTCTTTTCGATGAAATTCTCGATGCCATTCGAATTTTCACGTCAATTTACACGGAAAATACGATTTCTCGTTTCGGAAATAGTGAAATCTGGAAAAAGTGCGAAACTATCGCCTGAAATGCGAAATCTGTCGATTTCAGAGAGAAAACTTACCTTTCCGTCGAAACCATGCCCTTCCAAAATTCTTTTCGATGAAATTCTCGATGCCATTCGAATTTTCACGTCAATTTACACGGAAAATACGATTTCTCGTTTCGGAAATAGTGAAATCTGGAAAAAGTGCGAAACTATCGCCTGAAATGCGAAATCTGTCGATTTCAGAGAGAAAACTTACCTTTCCGTCGAAACCATGCCCTTCCAAAATTCTTTTCGATGAAATTCTCGATGCCATTCGAATTTTCACGTCAATTTACACGGAAAATACGATTTCTCGTTTCGGAAATAGTGAAATCTGGAAAAAGTGCGAAACTATCGCCTGAAATGCGAAATCTGTCGATTTCAGAGAGAAAACTTACCTTTCCGTCGAAACCATGCCCTTCCAAAATTCTTTTCGATGAAATTCTCGATGCCATTCGAATTTTCACGTCAATTTACACGGAAAATACGATTTCTCGTTTCGGAAATAGTGAAATCTGGAAAAAGTGCGAAACTATCGCCTGAAATGCGAAATCTGTCGATTTCAGAGAGAAAACTTACCTTTCCGTCGAAACCATGCCCTCCCAAAATTCTTTTCGATGAAATTCTCGATGCCATTCGAATTTTCACGTCAATTTACACGGAAAATACGATTTCTCGTTTCGGAAATAGTGAAATCTGGAAAAAGTGCGAAACTATCGCCTGAAATGCGAAATCTGTCGATTTCAGAGAGAAAACTTACCTTTCCGTCGAAACCATGCCCTTCCAAAATTCTTTTCGATGAAATTCTCGATGCCATTCGAATTTTCACGTCAATTTACACGGAAAATACGATTTCTCGTTTCGGAAATAGTGAAATCTGGAAAAAGTGCGAAACTATCGCCTGAAATGCGAAATCTGTCGATTTCAGAGAGAAAACTTACCTTTCCGTCGAAACCATGCCCTTCCAAAATTCTTTTCGATGAAATTCTCGATGCCATTCGAATTTTCACGTCAATTTACACGGAAAATACGATTTCTCGTTTCGGAAATAGTGAAATCTGGAAAAAGTGCGAAACTATCGCCTGAAATGCGAAATCTGTCGATTTCAGAGAGAAAACTTACCTTTCCGTCGAAACCATGCCCTTCCAAAATTCTTTTCGATGAAATTCTCGATGCCATTCGAATTTTCACGTCAATTTACACGGAAAATACGATTTCTCGTTTCGGAAATAGTGAAATCTGGAAAAAGTGCGAAACTATCGCCTGAAATGCGAAATCTGTCGATTTCAGAGAGAAAACTTACCTTTCCGTCGAAACCATGCCCTTCCAAAATTCTTTTCGATGAAATTCTCGATGCCATTCGAATTTTCACGTCAATTTACACGGAAAATACGATTTCTCGTTTCGGAAATAGTGAAATCTGGAAAAAGTGCGAAACTATCGCCTGAAATGCGAAATCTGTCGATTTCAGAGAGAAAACTTACCTTTCCGTCGAAACCATGCCCTTCCAAAATTCTTTTCGATGAAATTCTCGATGCCATTCGAATTTTCACGTCAATTTACACGGAAAATACGATTTCTCGTCTCGGAAATAGTGAAATCTGGAAAAAGTGCGAAACTATCGCCTGAAATGCGAAATCTGTCGATTTCAGAGAGAAAACTTACCTTTCCGTCGAAACCATGCCCTTCCAAAATTCTTTTCGATGAAATTCTCGATGCCATTCGAATTTTCACGTCAATTTACACGGAAAATACGATTTCTCGTTTCGGAAATAGTGAAATCTGGAAAAAGTGCGAAACTATCGCCTGAAATGCGAAATCTGTCGATTTCAGAGAGAAAACTTACCTTTCCGTCGAAACCATGCCCTTCCAAAATTCTTTTCGATGAAATTCTCGATGCCATTCGAATTTTCACGTCAATTTACACGGAAAATACGATTTCTCGTTTCGGAAATAGTGAAATCTGGAAAAAGTGCGAAACTATCGCCTGAAATGCGAAATCTGTCGATTTCAGAGAGAAAACTTACCTTTCCGTCGAAACCATGCCCTTCCAAAATTCTTTTCGATGAAATTCTCGATGCCATTCGAATTTTCACGTCAATTTACACGGAAAATACGATTTCTCGTTTCGGAAATAGTGAAATCTGGAAAAAGTGCGAAACTATCGCCTGAAATGCGAAATCTGTCGATTTCAGAGAGAAAACTTACCTTTCCGTCGAAACCATGCCCTTCCAAAATTCTTTTCGATGAAATTCTCGATGCCATTCGAATTTTCACGTCAATTTACACGGAAAATACGATTTCTCGTTTCGGAAATAGTGAAATCTGGAAAAAGTGCGAAACTATCGCCTGAAATGCGAAATCTGTCGATTTCAGAGAGAAAACTTACCTTTCCGTCGAAACCATGCCCTTCCAAAATTCTTTTCGATGAAATTCTCGATGCCATTCGAATTTTCACGTCAATTTACACGGAAAATACGATTTCTCGTTTCGGAAATAGGGAAATCTGGAAAAAGTGCGAAACTATCGCCTGAAATGCGAAATCTGTCGATTTCAGAGAGAAAACTTACCTTTCCGTCGAAACCATGCCCTTCCAAAATTCTTTTCGATGAAATTCTCGATGCCATTCGAATTTTCACGTCAATTTACACGGAAAATACGATTTCTCGTTTCGGAAATAGGGAAATCTGGAAAAAGTGCGAAACTATCGCCTGAAATGCGAAATCTGTCGATTTCAGAGAGAAAACTTACCTTTGCGTCGAAACCATGCCCTTCCAAAATTCTTTTCGATGAAATTCTCGATGCCATTCGAATTTTCACGTCAATTTACACGGAAAATACGATTTCTCGTTTCGGAAATAGTGAAATCTGGAAAAAGTGCGAAACTATCGCCTGAAATGCGAAATCTGTCGATTTCAGAGAGAAAACTTACCTTTCCGTCGAAACCATGCCCTTCCAAAATTCTTTTCGATGAAATTCTCGATGCCATTCGAATTTTCACGTCAATTTACACGGAAAATACGATTTCTCGTTTCGGAAATAGTGAAATCTGGAAAAAGTGCGAAACTATCGCCTGAAATGCGAAATCTGTCGATTTCAGAGAGAAAACTTACCTTTCCGTCGAAACCATGCCCTTCCAAAATTCTTTTCGATGAAATTCTCGATGCCATTCGAATTTTCACGTCAATTTACACGGAAAATACGATTCCTCGTTTCGGAAATAGTGAAATCTGGAAAAAGTGCGAAACTATCGCCTGAAATGCGAAATCTGTCGATTTCAGAGAGAAAACTTACCTTTCCGTCGAAACCATGCCCTTCCAAAATTCTTTTCGATGAAATTCTCGATGCCATTCGAATTTTCACGTCAATTTACACGGAAAATACGATTTCTCGTTTCGGAAATAGTGAAATCTGGAAAAAGTGCGAAACTATCGCCTGAAATGCGAAATCGGTCGATTTCAGAGAGAAAACTTACCTTTCCGTCGAAACCATGCCCTTCCAAAATTCTTTTCGATGAAATTCTCGATGCCATTCGAATTTTCACGTCAATTTACACGGAAAATACGATTTCTCGTTTCGGAAATAGTGAAATCTGGAAAAAGTGCGAAACTATCGCCTGAAATGCGAAATCTGTCGATTTCAGAGAGAAAACTTACCTTTTCGTCGAAACCATGCCCTTCCAAAATTCTTTTCGATGAAATTCTCGATGCCATTCGAATTTTCACGTCAATTTACACGGAAAATACGATTTCTCGTTTCGGAAATAGTGAAATCTGGAAAAAGTGCGAAACTATCGCCTGAAATGCGAAATCTGTCGATTTCAGAGAGAAAACTTACCTTTCCGTCGAAACCATGCCCTCCCAAAATTCTTTTCGATGAAATTCTCGATGCCATTCGAATTTTCACGTCAATTTACACGGAAAATACGATTTCTCGTTTCGGAAATAGTGAAATCTGGAAAAAGTGCGAAACTATCGCCTGAAATGCGAAATCTGTCGATTTCAGAGAGAAAACTTACCTTTCCGTCGAAACCATGCCCTTCCAAAATTCTTTTCGATGAAATTCTCGATGCCATTCGAATTTTCACGTCAATTTACACGGAAAATACGATTTCTCGTTTCGGAAATAGTGAAATCTGGAAAAAGTGCGAAACTATCGCCTGAAATGCGAAATCTGTCGATTTCAGAGAGAAAACTTACCTTTCCGTCGAAACCATGCCCTCCCAAAATTCTTTTCGATGAAATTCTCGATGCCATTCGAATTTTCACGTCAATTTACACGGAAAATACGATTTCTCGTTTCGGAAATAGTGAAATCTGGAAAAAGTGCGAAACTATCGCCTGAAATGCGAAATCTGTCGATTTCAGAGAGAAAACTTACTTTTCCGTCGAAACCATGCCCTCCCAAAATTCTTTTCGATGAAATTCTCGATGCCATTCGAATTTTCACGTCAATTTACACGGAAAATACGATTTCTCGTTTCGGAAATAGTGAAATCTGGAAAAAGTGCGAAACTATCGCCTGAAATGCGAAATCTGTCGATTTCAGAGAGAAAACTTACCTTTCCGTCGAAACCATGCCCTTCCAAAATTCTTTTCGATGAAATTCTCGATGCCATTCGAATTTTCACGTCAATTTACACGGAAAATACGATTTCTCGTTTCGGAAATAGTGAAATCTGGAAAAAGTGCGAAACTATCGCCTGAAATGCGAAATCTGTGACGTCCTAAACGGAGGGTCAAGGACGTGCGACATGCAGCTACGCAGCTTTCCGGAAAATTAGCTGCCCTAAGGTACCAATCTCGCGCTGAAAGATGCGTTCTGTTTTTTTGGGTATTTTTAGCTCGCCCGCCTACACGGACTCACGCTGGGGAATACCGTGATCGCTCTAGGGTCAATGGTTAATGGGATGAATCTATTAGTCTTTATATTTTCGTGTTTCAAAACAAATACTATGGTAGTTTAAGGAAAATAATTCGAAATCTTTAATAGTGTTGATTATGTTTATTCGGTCCTCAGTTCAAGCAAACACAATCGTCATCATCATAGTCACTAGTTACCTCGTTAATGACTACTGTAGAGGGAACTTCAGGGGGATCTTGAATTACAAATTCATGGGTATTGAAATTACGTAAGAGATCGGCATACAGATCTCTATACTGATCGGGAATACTTTCGAACCAAGTGGGAGGAATAGGTGATTCGGTTCCTTGATTTTCGGGCACGTAGGGAGGGGGAGAGTCGGGGATGGGTTCCGGTTGGAAATAGTGATTGTATTGGGTGCTTTCCTCCTCCGTGACCGGAGAATAGGAAGGAGGTGATTCGAAGGTTTGAGAATGTGGTTGAGGTTGAGACGAATCGTGATACAACGGTTCGGGTTGAGGATACCAAGATGGTGAGGGTTGGGAGGGTTCGGATCCGCTCAATATTCTGGCGATCGCTTTTTCCCGTCTTTCGCGCACCTTTTTCCCTGCTCTTCGGGAACGTCTAGGTTTGGGCATCTACATTAATGAAATGCATTGTAAGTATAGTTTTCGGTTAAGTTTTATAAACCGCTGAAGGCTCTCGATGTTAACCAACCTTGATGAGGCGAACTGCCCTATCGCTAAGGCGCTCCTGTTCTTACAGCGCAAAAACAACCAATGTAGGCGTTATGCTGCTTGGGAACTCCTCCACTAGTTGCTGAGGTGAACGACCCAATCGCCAAGGCGCTCCAATTCTCACAGCGCAAAACGACCGTTGTCGGCGCTTCGCAGCTTAAGAGTTCCTCCACTAGCTTTTGACAAGGACAGCCCAGTCGCTGAGGTGCTCTGGTTATATTTAAAATACAGAAATGCACTTCGTTAATTTTTGTAGTAAAACGTTTACTTTCAATTTTCAACTGAGCTATCGATTCGTAGGGAATCGGGAAAGGTAGGGTATTGGGTAGGAACAAAGTGAATGCACGTAAATAGTGACTATAATAATATAATGATAAGAGATAATTGAGGTTGTTACAATAGTAATTATAAATATAATAAATTGACAAAAGTGAAATATAAAAACAAATACAGAAGTATGGTTACGTTCTATTTCGAATTTAACGTCGGGGTGACGGAGTAAACGGTACGTACGACGCAGTGTTTCCCAAATTAAATACCAAACGAATTAGTGACTTTAGACAGATACGCAGATTTACTGACTCCTCTTAATTAACATGACCTCGGCCTGTCAATACAAGGGACAACGGATTAACAGAGCGGAGTGACCCATATACACGAAACTTCTCGATCCTGAATTGCTCACATTAAAACTCCAGCTTCCTAAGCGCTGACCAGTTTAATTAAGACTTACGTAAATGGATGATCGAGGTACTCGTTAATGGCGGACTCCTTCGGATTGCACTGTCACTAGTCACTCACTGATGTTACTGAGAAATGTTGAGAATACTGGTGCGCACTGGTCGTCGTAACTGAAGATACCGATGCGTACTGGTCGACGTACTTGTGAATACTGAGCTCTCTGCTCCTACTACCGCTTATTTATGCGCCGGTTCTAACTGCTCAATCAGCAGTCGCACGCTCGGTCACTCGCTCTTCTCAGAATACGAAGCGCGAGCGCTTATCTTATCTTGCTAGGTCAGCGGAATGTGTGAGATCGGCCTCGGTACTTCGAGCGTACGTGCTTTATCTTTGCAGCGTCAGCTGGGAAGACCGCGCGAGCTGTTATCTCGTACGTGACTTATTTTTGCAGCGTCAGCTGGGAAGACCGCGCGAGCTATTATCTCGTACGTGACTTACATTGAATGCTCTATGTGATGAGCAGTCACGCCACATTCCGAACATGATATCATTTGCAAATTCTTTTGTCTTATTCTCATGGTTGATCACGTATGCTACTACTGGAGATTCTAATTACATACTCTTCAAGGACCACGGTTTTGCTGATCTTTCAGAAGCGTATATACTGTAATTTATCTCGAAATAATGTGCTTGAAGAGTTCGTTCGTACATTTGCAAATGATTCCATATAAAAGCTAATACTACTATATCGATTATTTGTTATTGATTATAATAACTATTGATTAGTCTTACTGATTATTAATGTATGTTTAATCATGTACTCACATATATACATTCCCACACATATGTATTCAGATACATATATTCTTATATGTATGTATATGGTACATATAGATTTATACATATATAAGTCCCACGCTAGATCTAAGAAGTTCTCTTAGCTTAACGTTTATTGACATCTTTAGGCTGCGAAAGACATACTTCCAAAGTTGTTTTGAAAAAAATAATACTTTCCTTTTGAAAATTGAACTTTTGTTATTTTTTTATATTGATTCCGAATAAAATTGTTTTGTATTGATTCCAAAAACGTCTAGGACGTTACACCTCCCCCCTTACAAAGAATTTTGAACGATTTAGTGAAAAATTCTCTATTGGGTTGTTTTATGTTTTATTTTCTTTAGTCTATGGGGTGGTTAAAAATGAGCGAATCGACGCTATATCCGAATTCGGTTACTTGACTTGCGCAGTGGTTAAGTTGTTGGATACATTTGGCGCAGGATTCTACGGATTGTTCTTGCAAGAAAATTTTTTGACAAACCTCGCATTGTAATTTCCTTATAGTTGTGTCATTTAGTATGTGGACGTCCAGTTTCTCTAAATCTTCGCGGTCGCTGTCGTCCAGTTGAGAAGCACAAGTTTCGCATATATCGTGCCATATTATTTCGGGGTGGGTGTAGATTGAACCTTTCACACATCTTGATCGGCTTAATAGGTGTTCGAAGACCATCCTGATGTACCAGATGCTGTGGGTAGGGTTGTTTTTAGGTCCAAATACAGGACACATCGTTAGGCGGTGGATTCCTCGATTCTGTCCAATCGATCGTGCAGTTCTCCTAGCCGAATCCAACAGCGGTCCTCTTTGGCGATGGCCTGGTCCTTGGTATCGTCGGGTTTGCTTTCGTGCGGCTGTAGCTTGTTTCTGCCTGCAAGATATACCAGAAAATTCGCTAGTGTTGTCCAAATGGCTCCGAATAAGTGCATGCTCCATCCGTATATTCCGTGCAGTGTATACGCTTGGATTATTGTCTCTATTAGCCCCTTGATAATTTTGAATATAACAAATATGGCTATAAGGCCTGACGTAAAAGTTCCAAGTTCAGTTAGTCGCTTCCAAATTTTATTTAAAGCACCTTCCGTCAATTTCGTCACAGTCTCTTCGTCGAGCAGATTATAAAGTGAGACGGAACCGGTCGGTATCTGATGCCCAGTGGCTCCGCGCACAATTGTATTTATTATGGCGTTTCTTTCAGCCGGGAACATTATGTGTGCTTTTAGTTCTTCTATTTCGTTTTCTGAGTATATTCCACTTGTTGCCAGGAAAGGAATCGGTCTGTATTCCCAATTGGAGGTTGCATAGGGTTTTAATGCTGATGGTGCTATGGTCTCAACGGGTTTTGGTAAGAATTTGTACCAAACATCTTCAATTTTGTACATCACCGGGAGGATGGAGTTACAATCCCTGTGCGTTCCGTGGTGGGTGATTATTCTTGTTTTCGGTGTTAGGAAGGCCGTTTGGTTGTTGGCAAATATAGGCATTTCGTTATAACACTCTTGGGTGTGTCTAACTTTTACCTCTTTAGGTATGCATTTGATTATGTGTACAACTTCACCGGCGGTAATGGCCATGTACCCAGGGCTCTTCATAATTGTCCAAGCCACTTCGTCTGGTAGTATAGAAGCGAATGCCAGTGCGTTAACTAAGGTTTGTTTCTCCAATAGACATTTCTGTGTCATTACGTTGGTATACAGGGTGTTCATTTCCGTTTTGATATGTTTTTCGACGTAGACGAATTTTGAATTTACATACGAAAAAATATCTAGGTTCTCGACTGGTAACGTTTCTTTGTGCTTGAAGATCCTGTCCTTTGAAGTTTCCAAAATAAAAAGTTTGGGGTGTTCCGTTCGGAGCAGAGTGTAACCACAGAAAGATATTTCCGACGTCTTGGTGAGCGCGAATGTCACTTCCTGGGTGGTTAAACTATATACCTCTGGTGACTGTCCCTGTTGATGTGTTTCCACGGTCTTTGCGGCGATGCCTTCGTACAACACGTCGTATTGGTCGTAATTGCAAGATGGTTCGGGCATTGGCTTCCAGAAAGAATGTCCATATTCAGAGTCGATACAGGTTGCCATATTAAGAGGGCATACTGATCCGGATTTGAATAGGATTTTATTTTCGTTAAGTTTGACAGGGGTTTGTCCATCTCGCAGGGTGATCTTTGCGTATCCTTGGACTACGGCATCCTTCCAGGTCCCGTAGGCGTCCGAGTATGTAACTCCAGAGCATTTGCCGTCCAGATCCACGGATCCAGCCCAGGTGAATGGTCTTGTAGTCGTAGAATTTTTCGTAATACCGGTTAGTAGCACATTATTCCCGAGGTTTAAGATTCCAGTTTCTTGTGCTTTCATGCACTGCTCGTATGTAACGTCTAGGAGGTATTGGTTGTGTCCGTTCGGCTGGATGGAGACATGTGAAAACATTCCGCAGAAATATACTGTTCGCGTTATTTCGACTTTGCATTGTATGGTTTTGGTGTAGGAAAATTCGGATAGTTGCAGCAGTTGTACGTAAGCTTCTGTAGTATTAGTCAGTCTCGTCTCCTTGCCACAGTCTTCGGTCTCGGTCAGTGCGATGGTGGTAACATTCGGATTTTGGCTTGTACAGTCGTATGCGATAAGTGCCGTAGAGATCTTAACTAATAACAGAAGTGCGAGTAGTTTCATCCTGTAACATAAGTATGTCTTTTACAAAATATTTCTTATATTCTATGTTTCGCTATTTTTAACTTATTGCTATGTACTATCCTATGGCGGTTGCCTACATTAATTTTGACGTTGCCCTTATCTAGTATTTCTACTATGTCATAAGGACCTGTGTATTGATTGTCTAATTTTCCTTTCCTTTGTTCCTTCAAAAGGTAAACCTTGTCGCTTAATTTTAAGTTTTGTGGGTTTATATGTCTGTCATAATATTGTTTAGATCGGTATTTTGAATTTAGCAAGTTCTCATGCGCCAGTGTTTGTAATTCATTGATCTTTATGTGTAGTTCGCGAAGGTAATCCTGATAGGTGGGATCCAAATTTTCCTCTATAACTTCCCTTTCCGAGGGTTCTCTCGCGATGTTGCCGAAAACTAATTCGTGCGGGGAAAATTTAGTTCCTTCGTGGACGCTGGTGTTATATGAGAACATAGCTAATTCTAACCAATTGTCCCAATCGTTGTTTTCCGCGATGTATTGTTTCAAATACTCCGCTAAAACGTGATGTGATCGTTCTATAGATCCATTGGATTGGGGGTGGTATGCGGTAGTCACATATTGTTTGATTTTGAATTTTCTCGCGATGGCCTTGGAGAAAGTACTAGTGAAATTTTGACCCTGATCCGTTAAGATCGCTTTAGGAGCTCCGAATCGGCATATAAAGTGTCTTAAGAACCCTTTGGCAATTTCCAATGAGGTTGTGCGAGCCAGTGGTACCGCGAGCGAGTATTTTGTCAATAGATCTTGCATTGTTAGTATATACTCGTTTCCGAGTGGGGTCTGAGGTAACGGTCCTACAATATCCATGGATACCTTGTCAAAGGCTTTCCCTGGTGTGTCGGTTATGACCATGGGCTGTTTAGTTTTAATTCGTGTTAATTTCTTTAGTTGGCATTCTTGACAATTGTTAATAAAATTTTGTATATCCTTCTTTAGGTTAGGCCAAAAGTAATTGTTTCTAATTCGGTTGAAAGTTTTGGTTACGCCCTTATGGCCACCAGATGCCGAAGTGTGCTTTTCTCTAATTATACTTTCTCTACTAGCCTCGGGTGGGCAAGTGGTTAAAGATTTACAAACCGTTACTGTCAGATTTAATTCTGAAAGAATTTCTCTAAGTTGTTTTTCTATGTACTTCCAAGGTATGTCGTCAAACGAGGGGGAGTATGCTACTGAAAATGAATTTAAGTTTAATTCCCTGCAAACGTCTAGAAGTGACCTGAATGCTTCTTGAATATCGTCACCTTCAATTTTGAGTCTGGGAGTTTTTATTGGTAGGGCTATCACTACTTTGTCTCTAGTCCTTAATACTTTTGCCCGCGTGAATATTACATCTTGGGAAACTATGTTCGTCCCTGTATCTTTTAACTGTATAGCTCCTCTATCTAAGGGTTCTCCATTGTCGTAAATAAAAATAAGTTTGTTGTCTTTTTGCGTAAACAAGGGGTCACGGGATTCGACTAAAGTGAGTGGAGTACGTGTTTGGTAGGGTACGCTTTCCGGAAGGAATATTTCATCGTCTGTTTCGTCTATGTGGGAGCGGTCACTGTCGGAGTCACTACTTTCTATGTCTGAATCATTATCTACGGAGAAGGCAAGATTGTCGTCGGGAGGAATGTCAGGTTCTATATCGGGGATATCTGGAGGGGAATTGGAGGTTTGAGGTTCAGGTTCGGGTTCGGCGTGTATCGAATCGGTGTCGTTGTTGTCTGAAGCGTTTGGTGCCGGACTGTTTGGGTTCGATTCGTTCACATATTGTTCGAATATTCGTTCAAATATTCGATTCGTTCGAATATTTCATCGTCCGAGCTGTCGTGCCCTCTGGTGATAGCCAGAACTTGATTGATGTCTTCCGGGGGGTTCCTCGACAGCGCATCCGCATTTGCGTTAGCCCTGCCCTGCTTGTATTGGATGTTGAATTCAAATTCTCCCAATTTTAGCTTCCATTTCCAGAGTCGTGATGTCGGGTCTTTTATGGAATTGAGCCACACTAGTGGTTTATGGTCCGTGATGATGTTGAATTTCCTGCCATACAAATAGGGCCGGAAGTGAGACGTGCAATAAACTATCGCTAGACATTCCTTTTCAATAGTTGAGTATTTCTGTTCGGCTTGGTTTAGTAATCTTGATGCGTATGCCACTGGTAAATCGTTGCCGACCTTTCCTTGGCTAAGGACTCCTCCAATGGCGTGTCCTGATGCATCCGTAGTGAGATTGAAAGGTTCCGAAAAATTTGGGTATTGCAGGATGGGACTAGTTGTCAAGCATGTCTTCAGGTGTTCGAAAGCTTTCTGCTGGTTGTCCGCCCATTTGAATGGTGTAGTCTTTTTGAGTAAATCGGTCAGAGGTTTAGCTTGCTTAGAGAAATTTTCTATGAATCTTCTGTAGTAGCCAGCGAGTCCTAGGAATTGTTTGATGTTCCTTTGGTTCTTCGGTGTGGGGAAATCCTTTACTGCCTCGATTTTCTTTGGGTCGGGTTTGACCCCGTCTTCGCTGATTATATGTCCCAGGTAGTTAACTTCGTGTCTCAGAAATTCACACTTATCCGGCTGTAATTTTAAGTTAGCCCATTCTAGTCGTTCTGCCAATTTGCGAAATTTGTGTGCGTGTTCCTCTAAGGAGCGCGCGTAAATAACTACATCGTCCAGGTAGACGAACATTTCTAAGCCTTGTAATCCAGTCAGCACATTGTTCATCAACCTTTGGAATGTAGCCGGTGCATTTTTCAACCCGAATGGCATTCTTTTGAACTCGTAGTGTCCATAGGGGGTCGAGAATGCGGTTTTATGTGCGTCCTTCGGATCCATCGGGATCTGATGAAAACCGGAAGCTAAGTCGAAGACTGAGAAATATTTGGAGCTTCCCAATTGGTCCAATATCTCCGTGATATTCGGCAGAGGATAGGCATCAGGGACCGTTTTTTCATTAAGAGCTCTGTAATCTATCACTAACCGCCATCTCTTGTTTCCCTTCGAATCGGGTTTCTTGGGCACAATCCATAGCGGAGAATTATACGGGGATAGTGAATTTTGAATGATGTCATTGGCTAATAGCTCTTTCACCTGTCTGTTGATTTCCTCCTTATGTACGGGAGGGAAACGGTATTGTCTTGTGTTTATAGGGATTTGATCGGTGGTTTCTATTATGTGGGTGGCCTTGTCGGTTCCTGATAACTTGTCTCCTTCCATAAAGAATAGATGTGAGTAGTCTTTTATGAGTTTACTCACTTCTTCTCGTTCTTGTTGGTTTAGGTGGTCCAACCGTAGTAGGTTCAAAATGTCTCTTTCTCTGTTGGTTTTTCCAACGCTAAAACACGCGTGCCGTGTGCCATTGCCTCCTCGCGGTTCTTTCTGTGAGACCTCTTCGAATGGCAGTAACTTTAGTGTGCGTGTTCGCTGAGAATATTCGTTCTTAGTCGTGTTTATAATGGGTAAGTGTCCTCTTCCATTCTCATTTTTTATGACGATTTCGCCGGCATAGACTCCCTCGGGTAGTTCCAATTTTGGGATGTAACCTTCTATGATCTCTGGATTTGCAATGTTGATTTTTACGACTGTGACTTGTCTGGGTAGTATTTTAATTTTATGGTCGTTCCAAAATGGTATCGTGCACTTGTCCGATTGGACGCATTTATCCTTGTAATTTAAAAGTATAGCCCCGTCGGCTAAGTAGGGTGATCCTAATAAACCTGCTTGTTTTATTGGAAATTTAGAATCCACGATATGGAAGGGGACCGTTTGTCCTGCCAGGGATATCGTTAACGAACCCTTGGTTTTTACTAATTGCTCTGAAATGCCTTGAAGTTGCATGATGTCTTCTCTGTTCATGATCGTATTGTCCACTAGCGCGTTCTCCTTGAGTAAATTTAGTTCAGATCCTGAGTCAATCATGAACGGGGCTGTGGTTTTCAGGTCGGGGGATGCCAATAGAATGGACGGTACAGTATTCTCATGCGGCAGATTTACAATAGCGATTCTGCTTCGTTCTGATATTCCAATTCGGGTTCTTCCTCCATGTAACGTTCCTGGTCCTTGGACAGGTCCATTTTCTGTTCCAACTCTTCGTTGAAATTCGTCTCTTCCTCGGGTAAAGTTGCCAGAGTTTTGACATGACTGGGACGCTGTCTTAGCGCATTCGAGGTCGCGTCCTGGGTGTATCGAATGCCTGTCCCGTTTCCCTGTTCTCTGGGTTTCACCTGTCCTAGTTCTAGCTTCCGTTGGTACTTGGGACAATTTTTCATCCAATGTCCTTCTTCCTTGCAGTAAGCGCACATGTTACTGTTCAGTCGAGGTTCCGATTTGGGGCTGATTATCGGTGGTTTCGGAGTTGGTTTCTCGAAATCACGATTTGGTTTTGGTACGGATCGGTCCGTATATTCGATTGGACCCCTATTACGCTCCCGAAATTCTCTCATTTCCTGGGATATCCGGATGGCCTTGTTAAAAGCGTCGTTCAAGGTTTTGTATGATTCCAATTTTAACCTAAGGTAAAGTTCCGTAGGGAAGCCCTTGATGAACGCTTGCAGGGCATCATCTTCGATTTCTTTCTCTTTTTCCATTGAGAGATAGCCGATTTTCTTCTTTTCGCCGTCAAGAATTGCGAGTCTTAGATCCTTAATTCGATTGATATAGTCCAAAATGTGCTCTCCATTTCTTTTAAAGATATTTCCCAATTCTCCCCTATAATGATTAACATTCCTGTAGGGTGCAAATGCTTCTTTCAGGTGGTCTCCGAAATCTTCCAAGTTGTCGACGTCCACGTCTTCCATCACCATCGTAGCCCTACCGACAAGTTTGTTGTTGAGAAGTTTAATAAGGTATGGTTCCAGATCCGGGGAGAGCATACTCCGTGCTTTCTCGCATGACCTTAGGAATTGAAACACGGATGGTTTGTATCCGTCGAATCTAGGCACTGCTTCTAGTGCATCTTTTATCCTTATAGGGCTGGAATGATTGCCGGGTTGTGGACTTATCACTCTTCGAATATTGACTGGTCGCGTTGGTGTGTTTGCGCTGGGCGTTCCAGCTGATATTCTATCCTCAACGCTATTTAATCTACGAGGTAGGTCCTTCAATTGTTCAACTTCGCCTTTTAGTTCCATGAGAAGCTTGGCTATTTCTGCAAATCCATCATCTTGTGGTGTTCTTTCAGGAGGTAAATGTACTCTTCCAGGAGATACCGCTTTTTCGTGATTTTCTAATCTTTCTTGCACGCGGGAGGTCTCTGCGTCTAATCTGCTCCTTGACCGTGTTTCCATGTCTGTATGACTACGGCTCGTGGCCATGCTAAGGGGGGTCAGTCAACTATATTCACCGCGTGTTGGGAGACACTGCAATCGCGCAAAGTCGCGGACTAGGTTGGTAATATACTAAGGTAAAAATTTTTTAAATTTTCGAATTTAGGATTTGGCCTGTTGATAACCCTTTCGCGATGCTATCCCACCGCTGTCACCAGAAATTTAGCAGCTACCTGTGACGTCCTAAACGGAGGGTCAAGGACGTGCGACATGCAGCTACGCAGCTTTCCGGAAAATTAGCTGCCCTAAGGTACCAATCTCGCGCTGAAAGATGCGTTCTGTTTTTTTGGGTATTTTTAGCTCGCCCGCCTACACGGACTCACGCTGGGGAATACCGTGATCGCTCTAGGGTCAATGGTTAATGGGATGAATCTATTAGTCTTTATATTTTCGTGTTTCAAAACAAATACTATGGTAGTTTAAGGAAAATAATTCGAAATCTTTAATAGTGTTGATTATGTTTATTCGGTCCTCAGTTCAAGCAAACACAATCGTCATCATCATAGTCACTAGTTACCTCGTTAATGACTACTGTAGAGGGAACTTCAGGGGGATCTTGAATTACAAATTCATGGGTATTGAAATTACGTAAGAGATCGGCATACAGATCTCTATACTGATCGGGAATACTTTCGAACCAAGTGGGAGGAATAGGTGATTCGGTTCCTTGATTTTCGGGCACGTAGGGAGGGGGAGAGTCGGGGATGGGTTCCGGTTGGAAATAGTGATTGTATTGGGTGCTTTCCTCCTCCGTGACCGGAGAATAGGAAGGAGGTGATTCGAAGGTTTGAGAATGTGGTTGAGGTTGAGACGAATCGTGATACAACGGTTCGGGTTGAGGATACCAAGATGGTGAGGGTTGGGAGGGTTCGGATCCGCTCAATATTCTGGCGATCGCTTTTTCCCGTCTTTCGCGCACCTTTTTCCCTGCTCTTCGGGAACGTCTAGGTTTGGGCATCTACATTAATGAAATGCATTGTAAGTATAGTTTTCGGTTAAGTTTTATAAACCGCTGAAGGCTCTCGATGTTAACCAACCTTGATGAGGCGAACTGCCCTATCGCTAAGGCGCTCCTGTTCTTACAGCGCAAAAACAACCAAGGTAGGCGTTATGCTGCTTGGGAACTCCTCCACTAGTTGCTGAGGTGAACGACCCAATCGCCAAGGCGCTCCAATTCTCACAGCGCAAAACGACCGTTGTCGGCGCTTCGCAGCTTAAGAGTTCCTCCACTAGCTTTTGACAAGGACAGCCCAGTCGCTGAGGTGCTCTGGTTATATTTAAAATACAGAAATGCACTTCGTTAATTTTTGTAGTAAAACGTTTACTTTCAATTTTCAACTGAGCTATCGATTCGTAGGGAATCGGGAAAGGTAGGGTATTGGGTAGGAACAAAGTGAATGCACGTAAATAGTGACTATAATAATATAATGATAAGAGATAATTGAGGTTGTTACAATAGTAATTATAAATATAATAAATTGACAAAAGTGAAATATAAAAACAAATACAGAAGTATGGTTACGTTCTATTTCGAATTTAACGTCGGGGTGACGGAGTAAACGGTACGTACGACGCAGTGTTTCCCAAATTAAATACCAAACGAATTAGTGACTTTAGACAGATACGCAGATTTACTGACTCCTCTTAATTAACATGACCTCGGCCTGTCAATACAAGGGACAACGGATTAACAGAGCGGAGTGACCCATATACACGAAACTTCTCGATCCTGAATTGCTCACATTAAAACTCCAGCTTCCTAAGCGCTGACCAGTTTAATTAAGACTTACGTAAATGGATGATCGAGGTACTCGTTAATGGCGGACTCCTTCGGATTGCACTGTCACTAGTCACTCACTGATGTTACTGAGAAATGTTGAGAATACTGGTGCGCACTGGTCGTCGTAACTGAAGATACCGATGCGTACTGGTCGACGTACTTGTGAATACTGAGCTCTCTGCTCCTACTACCGCTTATTTATGCGCCGGTTCTAACTGCTCAATCAGCAGTCGCACGCTCGGTCACTCGCTCTTCTCAGAATACGAAGCGCGAGCGCTTATCTTATCTTGCTAGGTCAGCGGAATGTGTGAGATCGGCCTCGGTACTTCGAGCGTACGTGCTTTATCTTTGCAGCGTCAGCTGGGAAGACCGCGCGAGCTGTTATCTCGTACGTGACTTATTTTTGCAGCGTCAGCTGGGAAGACCGCGCGAGCTATTATCTCGTACGTGACTTACATTGAATGCTCTATGTGATGAGCAGTCACGCCACATTCCGAACATGATATCATTTGCAAATTCTTTTGTCTTATTCTCATGGTTGATCACGTATGCTACTACTGGAGATTCTAATTACATACTCTTCAAGGACCACGGTTTTGCTGATCTTTCAGAAGCGTATATACTGTAATTTATCTCGAAATAATGTGCTTGAAGAGTTCGTTCGTACATTTGCAAATGATTCCATATAAAAGCTAATACTACTATATCGATTATTTGTTATTGATTATAATAACTATTGATTAGTCTTACTGATTATTAATGTATGTTTAATCATGTACTCACATATATACATTCCCACACATATGTATTCAGATACATATATTCTTATATGTATGTATATGGTACATATAGATTTATACATATATAAGTCCCACGCTAGATCTAAGAAGTTCTCTTAGCTTAACGTTTATTGACATCTTTAGGCTGCGAAAGACATACTTCCAAAGTTGTTTTGAAAAAAATAATACTTTCCTTTTGAAAATTGAACTTTTGTTATTTTTTTATATTGTTTCCGAATAAAATTGTTTTGTATTGATTCCAAAAACGTCTAGGACGTTACAAATCTGTCGATTTCAGAGAGAAAACTTACCTTTCCGTCGAAACCATGCCCTTCCAAAATTCTTTTCGATGAAATTCTCGATGCCATTCGAATTTTCACGTCAATTTACACGGAAAATACGATTTCTCGTTTCGGAAATAGTGAAATCTGGAAAAAGTGCGAAACTATCGCCTGAAATGCGAAATCTGTCGATTTCAGAGAGAAAACTTACCTTTCCGTCGAAACCATGCCCTCCCAAAATTCTTTTCGATGAAATTCTCGATGCCATTCGAATTTTCACGTCAATTTACACGGAAAATACGATTTCTCGTTTCGGAAATAGTGAAATCTGGAAAAAGTGCGAAACTATCGCCTGAAATGCGAAATCTGTCGATTTCAGAGAGAAAACTTACCTTTCCGTCGAAACCATGCCCTTCCAAAATTCTTTTCGATGAAATTCTCGATGCCATTCGAATTTTCACGTCAATTTACACGGAAAATACGATTTCTCGTTTCGGAAATACTGAAATCTGGAAAAAGTGCGAAACTATCGCCTGAAATGCGAAATCTGTCGATTTCAGAGAGAAAACTTACCCTTCCGTCGAAACCATGCCCTTCCAAAATTCTTTTCGATGAAATTCTCGATGCCATTCGAATTTTCACGTCAATTTACACGGAAAATACGATTTCTCGTTTCGGAAATAGTGAAATCTGGAAAAAGTGCGAAACTATCGCCTGAAATGCGAAATCTGTCGATTTCAGAGAGAAAACTTACCTTTCCGTCGAAACCATGCCCTCCCAAAATTCTTTTCGATGAAATTCTCGATGCCATTCGAATTTTCACGTCAATTTACACGGAAAATACGATTTCTCGTTTCGGAAATA
The DNA here is from genome assembly GCA_910591585.2 of Nysson spinosus. NCBI lineage: Eukaryota > Metazoa > Arthropoda > Insecta > Hymenoptera > Crabronidae > Nysson > Nysson spinosus. The sequence goes on along the minus strand of CAJUYC020000099.1, from coordinate 211,574 downwards.
GTGAAATCTGGAAAAAGTGCGAAACTATCGCCTGAAATGCGAAATCTGTCGATTTCAGAGAGAAAACTTACCTTTCCGTCGAAACCATGCCCTTCCAAAATTCTTTTCGATGAAATTCTCGATGCCATTCGAATTTTCACGTCAATTTACACGGAAAATACGATTTCTCGTTTCGGAAATAGTGAAATCTGGAAAAAGTGCGAAACTATCGCCTGAAATGCGAAATCTGTCGATTTCAGAGAGAAAACTTACCTTTCCGTCGAAACCATGCCCTCCCAAAATTCTTTTCGATGAAATTCTCGATGCCATTCGAATTTTCACGTCAATTTACACGGAAAATACGATTTCTCGTTTCGGAAATAGTGAAATCTGGAAAAAGTGCGAAACTATCGCCTGAAATGCGAAATCTGTCGATTTCAGAGAGAAAACTTACCTTTGCGTCGAAACCATGCCCTTCCAAAATTCTTTTCGATGAAATTCTCGATGCCATTCGAATTTTCACGTCAATTTACACGGAAAATACGATTTCTCGTTTCGGAAATAGTGAAATCTGGAAAAAGTGCGAAACTATCGCCTGAAATGCGAAATCTGTCGATTTCAGAGAGAAAACTTACCTTTCCGTCGAAACCATGCCCTTCCAAAATTCTTTTCGATGAAATTCTCGATGCCATTCGAATTTTCACGTCAATTTACACGGAAAATACGATTTCTCGTTTCGGAAATACTGAAATCTGGAAAAAGTGCGAAACTATCGCCTGAAATGCGAAATCTGTCGATTTCAGAGAGAAAACTTACCCTTCCGTCGAAACCATGCCCTTCCAAAATTCTTTTCGATGAAATTCTCGATGCCATTCGAATTTTCACGTCAATTTACACGGAAAATACGATTTCTCGTTTCGGAAATAGTGAAATCTGGAAAAAGTGCGAAACTATCGCCTGAAATGCGAAATCTGTCGATTTCAGAGAGAAAACTTACCTTTCCGTCGAAACCATGCCCTCCCAAAATTCTTTTCGATGAAATTCTCGATGCCATTCGAATTTTCACGTCAATTTACACGGAAAATACGATTTCTCGTTTCGGAAATAGTGAAATCTGGAAAAAGTGCGAAACTATCGCCTGAAATGCGAAATCTGTCGATTTCAGAGAGAAAACTTACCTTTCCGTCGAAACCATGCCCTTCCAAAATTCTTTTCGATGAAATTCTCGATGCCATTCGAATTTTCACGTCAATTTACACGGAAAATACGATTTGTCGTTTCGGAAATAGTGAAATCTGGAAAAAGTGCGAAACTATCGCCTGAAATGCGAAATCTGTCGATTTCAGAGAGAAAACTTACCTTTCCGTCGAAACCATGCCCTTCCAAAATTCTTTTCGATGAAATTCTCGATGCCATTCGAATTTTCACGTCAATTTACACGGAAAATACGATTTCTCGTTTCGGAAATAGTGAAATCTGGAAAAAGTGCGAAACTATCGCCTGAAATGCGAAATCTGTCGATTTCAGAGAGAAAACTTACCTTTCCGTCGAAACCATGCCCTTCCAAAATTCTTTTCGATGAAATTCTCGATGCCATTCGAATTTTCACGTCAATTTACACGGAAAATACGATTTCTCGTTTCGGAAATAGTGAAATCTGGAAAAAGTGCGAAACTATCGCCTGAAATGCGAAATCGGTCGATTTCAGAGAGAAAACTTACCTTTCCGTCGAAACCATGCCCTTCCAAAATTCTTTTCGATGAAATTCTCGATGCCATTCGAATTTTCACGTCAATTTACACGGAAAATACGATTTCTCGTTTCGGAAATAGTGAAATCTGGAAAAAGTGCGAAACTATCGCCTGAAATGCGAAATCTGTCGATTTCAGAGAGAAAACTTACCTTTCCGTCGAAACCATGCCCTTCCAAAATTCTTTTCGATGAAATTCTCGATGCCATTCAAATTTTCACGTCAATTTACACGGAAAATACGATTTCTCGTTTCGGAAATAGTGAAATCTGGAAAAAGTGCGAAACTATCGCCTGAAATGCGAAATCTGTCGATTTCAGAGAGAAAACTTACCTTTCCGTCGAAACCATGCCCTTCCAAAATTCTTTTCGATGAAATTCTCGATGCCATTCGAATTTTCACGTCAATTTACACGGAAAATACGATTTCTCGTTTCGGAAATAGTGAAATCTGGAAAAAGTGCGAAACTATCGCCTGAAATGCGAAATCTGTCGATTTCAGAGAGAAAACTTACCTTTCCGTCGAAACCATGCCCTTCCAAAATTCTTTTCGATGAAATTCTCGATGCCATTCGAATTTTCACGTCAATTTACACGGAAAATACGATTTCTCGTTTCGGAAATAGTGAAATCTGGAAAAAGTGCGAAACTATCGCCTGAAATGCGAAATCTGTCGATTTCAGAGAGAAAACTTACCTTTCCGTCGAAACCATGCCCTCCCAAAATTCTTTTCGATGAAATTCTCGATGCCATTCGAATTTTCACGTCAATTTACACGGAAAATACGATTTCTCGTTTCGGAAATAGTGAAATCTGGAAAAAGTGCGAAACTATCGCCTGAAATGCGAAATCTGTCGATTTCAGAGAGAAAACTTACCTTTCCGTCGAAACCATGCCCTTCCAAAATTCTTTTCGATGAAATTCTCGATGCCATTCGAATTTTCACGTCAATTTACACGGAAAATACGATTTCTCGTTTCGGAAATAGTGAAATCTGGAAAAAGTGCGAAACTATCGCCTGAAATGCGAAATCTGTCGATTTCAGAGAGAAAACTTACCTTTCCGTCGAAACCATGCCCTTCCAAAATTCTTTTCGATGAAATTCTCGATGCCATTCGAATTTTCACGTCAATTTACACGGAAAATACGATTTCTCGTTTCGGAAATAGTGAAATCTGGAAAAAGTGCGAAACTATCGCCTGAAATGCGAAATCGGTCGATTTCAGAGAGAAAACTTACCTTTCCGTCGAAACCATGCCCTTCCAAAATTCTTTTCGATGAAATTCTCGATGCCATTCGAATTTTCACGTCAATTTACACGGAAAATACGATTTCTCGTTTCGGAAATAGTGAAATCTGGAAAAAGTGCGAAACTATCGCCTGAAATGCGAAATCTGTCGATTTCAGAGAGAAAACTTACCTTTCCGTCGAAACCATGCCCTTCCAAAATTCTTTTCGATGAAATTCTCGATGCCATTCGAATTTTCACGTCAATTTACACGGAAAATACGATTTCTCGTTTCGGAAATAGTGAAATCTGGAAAAAGTGCGAAACTATCGCCTGAAATGCGAAATCTGTCGATTTCAGAGAGAAAACTTACCTTTCCGTCGAAACCATGCCCTCCCAAAATTCTTTTCGATGAAATTCTCGATGCCATTCGAATTTTCACGTCAATTTACACGGAAAATACGATTTCTCGTTTCGGAAATAGTGAAATCTGGAAAAAGTGCGAAACTATCGCCTGAAATGCGAAATCTGTCGATTTCAGAGAGAAAACTTACCTTTCCGTCGAAACCATGCCCTCCCAAAATTCTTTTCGATGAAATTCTCGATGCCATTCGAATTTTCACGTCAATTTACACGGAAAATACGATTTCTCGTTTCGGAAATAGTGAAATCTGGAAAAAGTGCGAAACTATCGCCTGAAATGCGAAATCTGTCGATTTCAGAGAGAAAACTTACCTTTCCGTCGAAACCATGCCCTTCCAAAATTCTTTTCGATGAAATTCTCGATGCCATTCGAATTTTCACGTCAATTTACACGGAAAATACGATTTCTCGTTTCGGAAATAGTGAAATCTGGAAAAAGTGCGAAACTATCGCCTGAAATGCGAAATCTGTCGATTTCAGAGAGAAAACTTACCTTTCCGTCGAAACCATGCCCTTCCAAAATTCTTTTCGATGAAATTCTCGATGCCATTCGAATTTTCACGTCAATTTACACGGAAAATACGATTTCTCGTTTCGGAAATAGTGAAATCTGGAAAAAGTGCGAAACTATCGCCTGAAATGCGAAATCTGTCGATTTCAGAGAGAAAACTTACCTTTCCGTCGAAACCATGCCCTTCCAAAATTCTTTTCGATGAAATTCTCGATGCCATTCGAATTTTCACGTCAATTTACACGGAAAATACGATTTCTCGTTTCGGAAATAGTGAAATCTGGAAAAAGTGCGAAACTATCGCCTGAAATGCGAAATCTGTCGATTTCAGAGAGAAAACTTACCTTTCCGTCGAAACCATGCCCTCCCAAAATTCTTTTCGATGAAATTCTCGATGCCATTCGAATTTTCACGTCAATTTACACGGAAAATACGATTTCTCGTTTCGGAAATAGTGAAATCTGGAAAAAGTGCGAAACTATCGCCTGAAATGCGAAATCTGTCGATTTCAGAGAGAAAACTTACCTTTCCGTCGAAACCATGCCCTCCCAAAATTCTTTTCGATGAAATTCTCGATGCCATTCGAATTTTCACGTCAATTTACACGGAAAATACGATTTCTCGTTTCGGAAATAGTGAAATCTGGAAAAAGTGCGAAACTATCGCCTGAAATGCGAAATCTGTCGATTTCAGAGAGAAAACTTACCTTTCCGTCGAAACCATGCCCTCCCAAAATTCTTTTCGATGAAATTCTCGATGCCATTCGAATTTTCACGTCAATTTACACGGAAAATACGATTTCTCTTTTCGGAAATAGTGAAATCTGGAAAAAGTGCGAAACTATCGCCTGAAATGCGAAATCTGTCGATTTCAGAGAGAAAACTTACCTTTCCGTCGAAACCATGCCCTTCCAAAATTCTTTTCGATGAAATTCTCGATGCCATTCGAATTTTCACGTCAATTTACACGGAAAATACGATTTCTCGTTTCGGAAATAGTGAAATCTGGAAAAAGTGCGAAACTATCGCCTGAAATGCGAAATCTGTCGATTTCAGAGAGAAAACTTACCTTTCCGTCGAAACCATGCCCTTCCAAAATTCTTTTCGATGAAATTCTCGATGCCATTCGAATTTTCACGTCAATTTACACGGAAAATACGATTTCTCGTTTCGGAAATAGTGAAATCTGGAAAAAGTGCGAAACTATCGCCTGAAATGCGAAATCTGTCGATTTCAGAGAGAAAACTTACCTTTCCGTCGAAACCATGCCCTTCCAAAATTCTTTTCGATGAAATTCTCGATGCCATTCGAATTTTCACGTCAATTTACACGGAAAATACGATTTCTCGTTTCGGAAATAGTGAAATCTGGAAAAAGTGCGAAACTATCGCCTGAAATGCGAAATCTGTCGATTTCAGAGAGAAAACTTACCTTTCCGTCGAAACCATGCCCTCCCAAAATTCTTTTCGATGAAATTCTCGATGCCATTCGAATTTTCACGTCAATTTACACGGAAAATACGATTTCTCGTTTCGGAAATAGTGAAATCTGGAAAAAGTGCGAAACTATCGCCTGAAATGCGAAATCTGTCGATTTCAGAGAGAAAACTTACCTTTCCGTCGAAACCATGCCCTTCCAAAATTTTTTTCGATGAAATTCTCGATGCCATTCGAATTTTCACGTCAATTTACACGGAAAATACGATTTCTCGTTTCGGAAATAGTGAAATCTGGAAAAAGTGCGAAACTATCGCCTGAAATGCGAAATCTGTCGATTTCAGAGAGAAAACTTACCTTTCCGTCGAAACCATGCCCTTCCAAAATTCTTTTCGATGAAATTCTCGATGCCATTCGAATTTTCACGTCAATTTACACGGAAAATACGATTTCTCGTTTCGGAAATAGTGAAATCTGGAAAAAGTGCGAAACTATCGCCTGAAATGCGAAATCTGTCGATTTCAGAGAGAAAACTTACCTTTCCGTCGAAACCATGCCCTTCCAAAATTCTTTTCGATGAAATTCTCGATGCCATTCGAATTTTCACGTAAATTTACACGGAAAATACGATTTCTCGTTTCGGAAATAGTGAAATCTGGAAAAAGTGCGAAACTATCGCCTGAAATGCGAAATCTGTCGATTTCAGAGAGAAAACTTACCTTTCCGTCGAAACCATGCCCTTCCAAAATTCTTTTCGATGAAATTCTCGATGCCATTCGAATTTTCACGTCAATTTACACGGAAAATACGATTTCTCGTTTCGGAAATAGTGAAATCTGGAAAAAGTGCGAAACTATCGCCTGAAATGCGAAATCTGTCGATTTCAGAGAGAAAACTTACCTTTCCGTCGAAACCATGCCCTTCCAAAATTCTTTTCGATGAAATTCTCGATGCCATTCGAATTTTCACGTCAATTTACACGGAAAATACGATTTCTCGTTTCGGAAATAGTGAAATCTGGAAAAAGTCCGAAACTATCGCCTGAAATGCGAAATCTGTCGATTTCAGAGAGAAAACTTACCTTTCCGTCGAAACCATGCCCTTCCAAAATTCTTTTCGATGAAATTCTCGATGCCATTCGAATTTTCACGTCAATTTACACGGAAAATACGATTTCTCGTTTCGGAAATAGTGAAATCTGGAAAAAGTGCGAAACTATCGCCTGAAATGCGAAATCTGTCGATTTCAGAGAGAAAACTTACCTTTCCGTCGAAACCATGCCCTTCCAAAATTCTTTTCGATGAAATTCTCGATGCCATTCGAATTTTCACGTCAATTTACACGGAAAATACGATTTCTCGTCTCGGAAATAGTGAAATCTGGAAAAAGTGCGAAACTATCGCCTGAAATGCGAAATCTGTCGATTTCAGAGAGAAAACTTACCTTTCCGTCGAAACCATGCCCTTCCAAAATTCTTTTCGATGAAATTCTCGATGCCATTCGAATTTTCACGTCAATTTACACGGAAAATACGATTTCTCGTTTCGGAAATAGTGAAATCTGGAAAAAGTGCGAAACTATCGCCTGAAATGCGAAATCTGTCGATTTCAGAGAGAAAACTTACCTTTCCGTCGAAACCATGCCCTTCCAAAATTCTTTTCGATGAAATTCTCGATGCCATTCGAATTTTCACGTCAATTTACACGGAAAATACGATTTCTCGTTTCGGAAATAGTGAAATCTGGAAAAAGTGCGAAACTATCGCCTGAAATGCGAAATCTGTCGATTTCAGAGAGAAAACTTACCTTTCCGTCGAAACCATGCCCTTCCAAAATTCTTTTCGATGAAATTCTCGATGCCATTCGAATTTTCACGTCAATTTACACGGAAAATACGATTTCTCGTTTCGGAAATAGTGAAATCTGGAAAAAGTGCGAAACTATCGCCTGAAATGCGAAATCTGTCGATTTCAGAGAGAAAACTTACCTTTCCGTCGAAACCATGCCCTTCCAAAATTCTTTTCGATGAAATTCTCGATGCCATTCGAATTTTCACGTCAATTTACACGGAAAATACGATTTCTCGTTTCGGAAATAGTGAAATCTGGAAAAAGTGCGAAACTATCGCCTGAAATGCGAAATCGGTCGATTTCAGAGAGAAAACTTACCTTTCCGTCGAAACCATGCCCTTCCAAAATTCTTTTCGATGAAATTCTCGATGCCATTCGAATTTTCACGTCAATTTACACGGAAAATACGATTTCTCGTCTCGGAAATAGTGAAATCTGGAAAAAGTGCGAAACTATCGCCTGAAATGCGAAATCTGTCGATTTCAGAGAGAAAACTTACCTTTCCGTCGAAACCATGCCCTTCCAAAATTCTTTTCGATGAAATTCTCGATGCCATTCGAATTTTCACGTCAATTTACACGGAAAATACGATTTCTCGTTTCGGAAATAGGGAAATCTGGAAAAAGTGCGAAACTATCGCCTGAAATGCGAAATCTGTCGATTTCAGAGAGAAAACTTACCTTTCCGTCGAAACCATGCCCTTCCAAAATTCTTTTCGATGAAATTCTCGATGCCATTCGAATTTTCACGTCAATTTACACGGAAAATACGATTTCTCGTTTCGGAAATAGTGAAATCTGGAAAAAGTGCGAAACTATCGCCTGAAATGCGAAATCTGTCGATTTCAGAGAGAAAACTTACCTTTCCGTCGAAACCATGCCCTTCCAAAATTCTTTTCGATGAAATTCTCGATGCCATTCGAATTTTCACGTCAATTTACACGGAAAATACGATTTCTCGTTTCGGAAATAGTGAAATCTGGAAAAAGTGCGAAACTATCGCCTGAAATGCGAAATCTGTCGATTTCAGAGAGAAAACTTACCTTTCCGTCGAAACCATGCCCTTCCAAAATTCTTTTCGATGAAATTCTCGATGCCATTCGAATTTTCACGTCAATTTACACGGAAAATACGATTTCTCGTTTCGGAAATAGTGAAATCTGGAAAAAGTGCGAAACTATCGCCTGAAATGCGAAATCTGTCGATTTCAGAGAGAAAACTTACCTTTCCGTCGAAACCATGCCCTTCCAAAATTCTTTTCGATGAAATTCTCGATGCCATTCGAATTTTCACGTCAATTTACACGGAAAATACGATTTCTCGTTTCGGAAATAGTGAAATCTGGAAAAAGTGCGAAACTATCGCCTGAAATGCGAAATCTGTCGATTTCAGAGAGAAAACTTACCTTTCCGTCGAAACCATGCCCTCCCAAAATTCTTTTCGATGAAATTCTCGATGCCATTCGAATTTTCACGTCAATTTACACGGAAAATACGATTTCTCGTTTCGGAAATAGTGAAATCTGGAAAAAGTGCGAAACTATCGCCTGAAATGCGAAATCTGTCGATTTCAGAGAGAAAACTTACCTTTCCGTCGAAACCATGCCCTTCCAAAATTCTTTTCGATGAAATTCTCGATGCCATTCGAATTTTCACGTCAATTTACACGGAAAATACGATTTCTCGTTTCGGAAATAGTGAAATCTGGAAAAAGTGCGAAACTATCGCCTGAAATGCGAAATCTGTCGATTTCAGAGAGAAAACTTACCTTTCCGTCGAAACCATGCCCTTCCAAAATTCTTTTCGATGAAATTCTCGATGCCATTCGAATTTTCACGTCAATTTACACGGAAAATACGATTTCTCGTTTCGGAAATAGTGAAATCTGGAAAAAGTGCGAAACTATCGCCTGAAATGCGAAATCTGTCGATTTCAGAGAGAAAACTTACCTTTCCGTCGAAACCATGCCCTTCCAAAATTCTTTTCGATGAAATTCTCGATGCCATTCGAATTTTCACGTCAATTTACACGGAAAATACGATTTCTCGTTTCGGAAATAGTGAAATCTGGAAAAAGTGCGAAACTATCGCCTGAAATGCGAAATCTGTCGATTTCAGAGAGAAAACTTACCTTTCCGTCGAAACCATGCCCTTCCAAAATTCTTTTCGATGAAATTCTCGATGCCATTCGAATTTTCACGTCCATTTACACGGAAAATACGATTTCTCGTTTCGGAAATAGTGAAATCTGGAAAAAGTGCGAAACTATCGCCTGAAATGCGAAATCTGTCGATTTCAGAGAGAAAACTTACCTTTCCGTCGAAACCATGCCCTTCCAAAATTCTTTTCGATGAAATTCTCGATGCCATTCGAATTTTCACGTCAATTTACACGGAAAATACGATTTCTCGTCTCGGAAATAGTGAAATCTGGAAAAAGTGCGAAACTATCGCCTGAAATGCGAAATCTGTCGATTTCAGAGAGAAAACTTACCTTTCCGTCGAAACCATGCCCTTCCAAAATTCTTTTCGATGAAATTCTCGATGCCATTCGAATTTTCACGTCAATTTACACGGAAAATACGATTTCTCGTTTCGGAAATAGTGAAATCTGGAAAAAGTGCGAAACTATCGCCTGAAATGCGAAATCTGTCGATTTCAGAGAGAAAACTTACCTTTCCGTCGAAACCATGCCCTTCCAAAATTCTTTTCGATGAAATTCTCGATGCCATTCGAATTTTCACGTCAATTTACACGGAAAATACGATTTCTCGTTTCGGAAATAGTGAAATCTGGAAAAAGTGCGAAACTATCGCCTGAAATGCGAAATCTGTCGATTTCAGAGAGAAAACTTACCTTTCCGTCGAAACCATGCCCTTCCAAAATTCTTTTCGATGAAATTCTCGATGCCATTCGAATTTTCACGTCAATTTACACGGAAAATACGATGTCTCGTTTCGGAAATAGTGAAATCTGGAAAAAGTGCGAAACTATCGCCTGAAATGCGAAATCTGTCGATTTCAGAGAGAAAACTTACCTTTCCGTCGAAACCATGCCCTTCCAAAATTCTTTTCGATGAAATTCTCGATGCCATTCGAATTTTCACGTCAATTTACACGGAAAATACGATTTCTCGTTTCGGAAATAGTGAAATCTGGAAAAAGTGCGAAACTATCGCCTGAAATGCGAAATCTGTCGATTTCAGAGAGAAAACTTACCTTTCCGTCGAAACCATGCCCTTCCAAAATTCTTTTCGATGAAATTCTCGATGCCATTCGAATTTTCACGTCAATTTACACGGAAAATACGATTTCTCGTTTCGGAAATAGGGAAATCTGGAAAAAGTGCGAAACTATCGCCTGAAATGCGAAATCTGTCGATTTCAGAGAGAAAACTTACCTTTCCGTCGAAACCATGCCCTTCCAAAATTCTTTTCGATGAAATTCTCGATGCCATTCGAATTTTCACGTCAATTTACACGGAAAATACGATTTCTCGTTTCGGAAATAGGGAAATCTGGAAAAAGTGCGAAACTATCGCCTGAAATGCGAAATCTGTCGATTTCAGAGAGAAAACTTACCTTTCCGTCGAAACCATGCCCTTCCAAAATTCTTTTCGATGAAATTCTCGATGCCATTCGAATTTTCACGTCAATTTACACGGAAAATACGATTTCTCGCTTCGGAAATAGTGAAATCTGGAAAAAGTGCGAAACTATCGCCTGAAATGCGAAATCTGTCGATTTCAGAGAGAAAACTTACCTTTCCGTCGAAACCATGCCCTTCCAAAATTCTTTTCGATGAAATTCTCGATGCCATTCGAATTTTCACGTCAATTTACACGGAAAATACGATTTCTCGTTTCGGAAATAGTGAAATCTGGAAAAAGTGCGAAACTATCGCCTGAAATGCGAAATCTGTCGATTTCAGAGAGAAAACTTACCTTTCCGTCGAAACCATGCCCTTCCAAAATTCTTTTCGATGAAATTCTCGATGCCATTCGAATTTTCACGTCAATTTACACGGAAAATACGATTCCTCGTTTCGGAAATAGTGAAATCTGGAAAAAGTGCGAAACTATCGCCTGAAATGCGAAATCTGTCGATTTCAGAGAGAAAACTTACCTTTCCGTCGAAACCATGCCCTTCCAAAATTCTTTTCGATGAAATTCTCGATGCCATTCGAATTTTCACGTCAATTTACACGGAAAATACGATTTCTCGTTTCGGAAATAGTGAAATCTGGAAAAAGTGCGAAACTATCGCCTGAAATGCGAAATCTGTCGATTTCAGAGAGAAAACTTACCTTTCCGTCGAAACCATGCCCTTCCAAAATTCTTTTCGATGAAATTCTCGATGCCATTCGAATTTTCACGTCAATTTACACGGAAAATACGATTTCTCGTTTCGGAAATAGTGAAATCTGGAAAAAGTGCGAAACTATCGCCTGAAATGCGAAATCTGTCGATTTCAGAGAGAAAACTTACCTTTTCGTCGAAACCATGCCCTTCCAAAATTCTTTTCGATGAAATTCTCGATGCCATTCGAATTTTCACGTCAATTTACACGGAAAATACGATTTCTCGTTTCGGAAATAGTGAAATCTGGAAAAAGTGCGAAACTATCGCCTGAAATGCGAAATCTGTCGATTTCAGAGAGAAAACTTACCTTTCCGTCGAAACCATGCCCTCCCAAAATTCTTTTCGATGAAATTCTCGATGCCATTCGAATTTTCACGTCAATTTACACGGAAAATACGATTTCTCGTTTCGGAAATAGTGAAATCTGGAAAAAGTGCGAAACTATCGCCTGAAATGCGAAATCTGTCGATTTCAGAGAGAAAACTTACCTTTCCGTCGAAACCATGCCCTTCCAAAATTCTTTTCGATGAAATTCTCGATGCCATTCGAATTTTCACGTCAATTTACACGGAAAATACGATTTCTCGTTTCGGAAATAGTGAAATCTGGAAAAAGTGCGAAACTATCGCCTGAAATGCGAAATCTGTCGATTTCAGAGAGAAAACTTACCTTTCCGTCGAAACCATGCCCTCCCAAAATTCTTTTCGATGAAATTCTCGATGCCATTCGAATTTTCACGTCAATTTACACGGAAAATACGATTTCTCGTTTCGGAAATAGTGAAATCTGGAAAAAGTGCGAAACTATCGCCTGAAATGCGAAATCTGTCGATTTCAGAGAGAAAACTTACTTTTCCGTCGAAACCATGCCCTCCCAAAATTCTTTTCGATGAAATTCTCGATGCCATTCGAATTTTCACGTCAATTTACACGGAAAATACGATTTCTCGTTTCGGAAATAGTGAAATCTGGAAAAAGTGCGAAACTATCGCCTGAAATGCGAAATCTGTCGATTTCAGAGAGAAAACTTACCTTTCCGTCGAAACCATGCCCTTCCAAAATTCTTTTCGATGAAATTCTCGATGCCATTCGAATTTTCACGTCAATTTACACGGAAAATACGATTTCTCGTTTCGGAAATAGTGAAATCTGGAAAAAGTGCGAAACTATCGCCTGAAATGCGAAATCTGTGACGTCCTAAACGGAGGGTCAAGGACGTGCGACATGCAGCTACGCAGCTTTCCGGAAAATTAGCTGCCCTAAGGTACCAATCTCGCGCTGAAAGATGCGTTCTGTTTTTTTGGGTATTTTTAGCTCGCCCGCCTACACGGACTCACGCTGGGGAATACCGTGATCGCTCTAGGGTCAATGGTTAATGGGATGAATCTATTAGTCTTTATATTTTCGTGTTTCAAAACAAATACTATGGTAGTTTAAGGAAAATAATTCGAAATCTTTAATAGTGTTGATTATGTTTATTCGGTCCTCAGTTCAAGCAAACACAATCGTCATCATCATAGTCACTAGTTACCTCGTTAATGACTACTGTAGAGGGAACTTCAGGGGGATCTTGAATTACAAATTCATGGGTATTGAAATTACGTAAGAGATCGGCATACAGATCTCTATACTGATCGGGAATACTTTCGAACCAAGTGGGAGGAATAGGTGATTCGGTTCCTTGATTTTCGGGCACGTAGGGAGGGGGAGAGTCGGGGATGGGTTCCGGTTGGAAATAGTGATTGTATTGGGTGCTTTCCTCCTCCGTGACCGGAGAATAGGAAGGAGGTGATTCGAAGGTTTGAGAATGTGGTTGAGGTTGAGACGAATCGTGATACAACGGTTCGGGTTGAGGATACCAAGATGGTGAGGGTTGGGAGGGTTCGGATCCGCTCAATATTCTGGCGATCGCTTTTTCCCGTCTTTCGCGCACCTTTTTCCCTGCTCTTCGGGAACGTCTAGGTTTGGGCATCTACATTAATGAAATGCATTGTAAGTATAGTTTTCGGTTAAGTTTTATAAACCGCTGAAGGCTCTCGATGTTAACCAACCTTGATGAGGCGAACTGCCCTATCGCTAAGGCGCTCCTGTTCTTACAGCGCAAAAACAACCAAGGTAGGCGTTATGCTGCTTGGGAACTCCTCCACTAGTTGCTGAGGTGAACGACCCAATCGCCAAGGCGCTCCAATTCTCACAGCGCAAAACGACCGTTGTCGGCGCTTCGCAGCTTAAGAGTTCCTCCACTAGCTTTTGACAAGGACAGCCCAGTCGCTGAGGTGCTCTGGTTATATTTAAAATACAGAAATGCACTTCGTTAATTTTTGTAGTAAAACGTTTACTTTCAATTTTCAACTGAGCTATCGATTCGTAGGGAATCGGGAAAGGTAGGGTATTGGGTAGGAACAAAGTGAATGCACGTAAATAGTGACTATAATAATATAATGATAAGAGATAATTGAGGTTGTTACAATAGTAATTATAAATATAATAAATTGACAAAAGTGAAATATAAAAACAAATACAGAAGTATGGTTACGTTCTATTTCGAATTTAACGTCGGGGTGACGGAGTAAACGGTACGTACGACGCAGTGTTTCCCAAATTAAATACCAAACGAATTAGTGACTTTAGACAGATACGCAGATTTACTGACTCCTCTTAATTAACATGACCTCGGCCTGTCAATACAAGGGACAACGGATTAACAGAGCGGAGTGACCCATATACACGAAACTTCTCGATCCTGAATTGCTCACATTAAAACTCCAGCTTCCTAAGCGCTGACCAGTTTAATTAAGACTTACGTAAATGGATGATCGAGGTACTCGTTAATGGCGGACTCCTTCGGATTGCACTGTCACTAGTCACTCACTGATGTTACTGAGAAATGTTGAGAATACTGGTGCGCACTGGTCGTCGTAACTGAAGATACCGATGCGTACTGGTCGACGTACTTGTGAATACTGAGCTCTCTGCTCCTACTACCGCTTATTTATGCGCCGGTTCTAACTGCTCAATCAGCAGTCGCACGCTCGGTCACTCGCTCTTCTCAGAATACGAAGCGCGAGCGCTTATCTTATCTTGCTAGGTCAGCGGAATGTGTGAGATCGGCCTCGGTACTTCGAGCGTACGTGCTTTATCTTTGCAGCGTCAGCTGGGAAGACCGCGCGAGCTGTTATCTCGTACGTGACTTATTTTTGCAGCGTCAGCTGGGAAGACCGCGCGAGCTATTATCTCGTACGTGACTTACATTGAATGCTCTATGTGATGAGCAGTCACGCCACATTCCGAACATGATATCATTTGCAAATTCTTTTGTCTTATTCTCATGGTTGATCACGTATGCTACTACTGGAGATTCTAATTACATACTCTTCAAGGACCACGGTTTTGCTGATCTTTCAGAAGCGTATATACTGTAATTTATCTCGAAATAATGTGCTTGAAGAGTTCGTTCGTACATTTGCAAATGATTCCATATAAAAGCTAATACTACTATATCGATTATTTGTTATTGATTATAATAACTATTGATTAGTCTTACTGATTATTAATGTATGTTTAATCATGTACTCACATATATACATTCCCACACATATGTATTCAGATACATATATTCTTATATGTATGTATATGGTACATATAGATTTATACATATATAAGTCCCACGCTAGATCTAAGAAGTTCTCTTAGCTTAACGTTTATTGACATCTTTAGGCTGCGAAAGACATACTTCCAAAGTTGTTTTGAAAAAAATAATACTTTCCTTTTGAAAATTGAACTTTTGTTATTTTTTTATATTGATTCCGAATAAAATTGTTTTGTATTGATTCCAAAAACGTCTAGGACGTTACACCTCCCCCCTTACAAAGAATTTTGAACGATTTAGTGAAAAATTCTCTATTGGGTTGTTTTATGTTTTATTTTCTTTAGTCTATGGGGTGGTTAAAAATGAGCGAATCGACGCTATATCCGAATTCGGTTACTTGACTTGCGCAGTGGTTAAGTTGTTGGATACATTTGGCGCAGGATTCTACGGATTGTTCTTGCAAGAAAATTTTTTGACAAACCTCGCATTGTAATTTCCTTATAGTTGTGTCATTTAGTATGTGGACGTCCAGTTTCTCTAAATCTTCGCGGTCGCTGTCGTCCAGTTGAGAAGCACAAGTTTCGCATATATCGTGCCATATTATTTCGGGGTGGGTGTAGATTGAACCTTTCACACATCTTGATCGGCTTAATAGGTGTTCGAAGACCATCCTGATGTACCAGATGCTGTGGGTAGGGTTGTTTTTAGGTCCAAATACAGGACACATCGTTAGGCGGTGGATTCCTCGATTCTGTCCAATCGATCGTGCAGTTCTCCTAGCCGAATCCAACAGCGGTCCTCTTTGGCGATGGCCTGGTCCTTGGTATCGTCGGGTTTGCTTTCGTGCGGCTGTAGCTTGTTTCTGCCTGCAAGATATACCAGAAAATTCGCTAGTGTTGTCCAAATGGCTCCGAATAAGTGCATGCTCCATCCGTATATTCCGTGCAGTGTATACGCTTGGATTATTGTCTCTATTAGCCCCTTGATAATTTTGAATATAACAAATATGGCTATAAGGCCTGACGTAAAAGTTCCAAGTTCAGTTAGTCGCTTCCAAATTTTATTTAAAGCACCTTCCGTCAATTTCGTCACAGTCTCTTCGTCGAGCAGATTATAAAGTGAGACGGAACCGGTCGGTATCTGATGCCCAGTGGCTCCGCGCACAATTGTATTTATTATGGCGTTTCTTTCAGCCGGGAACATTATGTGTGCTTTTAGTTCTTCTATTTCGTTTTCTGAGTATATTCCACTTGTTGCCAGGAAAGGAATCGGTCTGTATTCCCAATTGGAGGTTGCATAGGGTTTTAATGCTGATGGTGCTATGGTCTCAACGGGTTTTGGTAAGAATTTGTACCAAACATCTTCAATTTTGTACATCACCGGGAGGATGGAGTTACAATCCCTGTGCGTTCCGTGGTGGGTGATTATTCTTGTTTTCGGTGTTAGGAAGGCCGTTTGGTTGTTGGCAAATATAGGCATTTCGTTATAACACTCTTGGGTGTGTCTAACTTTTACCTCTTTAGGTATGCATTTGATTATGTGTACAACTTCACCGGCGGTAATGGCCATGTACCCAGGGCTCTTCATAATTGTCCAAGCCACTTCGTCTGGTAGTATAGAAGCGAATGCCAGTGCGTTAACTAAGGTTTGTTTCTCCAATAGACATTTCTGTGTCATTACGTTGGTATACAGGGTGTTCATTTCCGTTTTGATATGTTTTTCGACGTAGACGAATTTTGAATTTACATACGAAAAAATATCTAGGTTCTCGACTGGTAACGTTTCTTTGTGCTTGAAGATCCTGTCCTTTGAAGTTTCCAAAATAAAAAGTTTGGGGTGTTCCGTTCGGAGCAGAGTGTAACCACAGAAAGATATTTCCGACGTCTTGGTGAGCGCGAATGTCACTTCCTGGGTGGTTAAACTATATACCTCTGGTGACTGTCCCTGTTGATGTGTTTCCACGGTCTTTGCGGCGATGCCTTCGTACAACACGTCGTATTGGTCGTAATTGCAAGATGGTTCGGGCATTGGCTTCCAGAAAGAATGTCCATATTCAGAGTCGATACAGGTTGCCATATTAAGAGGGCATACTGATCCGGATTTGAATAGGATTTTATTTTCGTTAAGTTTGACAGGGGTTTGTCCATCTCGCAGGGTGATCTTTGCGTATCCTTGGACTACGGCATCCTTCCAGGTCCCGTAGGCGTCCGAGTATGTAACTCCAGAGCATTTGCCGTCCAGATCCACGGATCCAGCCCAGGTGAATGGTCTTGTAGTCGTAGAATTTTTCGTAATACCGGTTAGTAGCACATTATTCCCGAGGTTTAAGATTCCAGTTTCTTGTGCTTTCATGCACTGCTCGTATGTAACGTCTAGGAGGTATTGGTTGTGTCCGTTCGGCTGGATGGAGACATGTGAAAACATTCCGCAGAAATATACTGTTCGCGTTATTTCGACTTTGCATTGTATGGTTTTGGTGTAGGAAAATTCGGATAGTTGCAGCAGTTGTACGTAAGCTTCTGTAGTATTAGTCAGTCTCGTCTCCTTGCCACAGTCTTCGGTCTCGGTCAGTGCGATGGTGGTAACATTCGGATTTTGGCTTGTACAGTCGTATGCGATAAGTGCCGTAGAGATCTTAACTAATAACAGAAGTGCGAGTAGTTTCATCCTGTAACATAAGTATGTCTTTTACAAAATATTTCTTATATTCTATGTTTCGCTATTTTTAACTTATTGCTATGTACTATCCTATGGCGGTTGCCTACATTAATTTTGACGTTGCCCTTATCTAGTATTTCTACTATGTCATAAGGACCTGTGTATTGATTGTCTAATTTTCCTTTCCTTTGTTCCTTCAAAAGGTAAACCTTGTCGCTTAATTTTAAGTTTTGTGGGTTTATATGTCTGTCATAATATTGTTTAGATCGGTATTTTGAATTTAGCAAGTTCTCATGCGCCAGTGTTTGTAATTCATTGATCTTTATGTGTAGTTCGCGAAGGTAATCCTGATAGGTGGGATCCAAATTTTCCTCTATAACTTCCCTTTCCGAGGGTTCTCTCGCGATGTTGCCGAAAACTAATTCGTGCGGGGAAAATTTAGTTCCTTCGTGGACGCTGGTGTTATATGAGAACATAGCTAATTCTAACCAATTGTCCCAATCGTTGTTTTCCGCGATGTATTGTTTCAAATACTCCGCTAAAACGTGATGTGATCGTTCTATAGATCCATTGGATTGGGGGTGGTATGCGGTAGTCACATATTGTTTGATTTTGAATTTTCTCGCGATGGCCTTGGAGAAAGTACTAGTGAAATTTTGACCCTGATCCGTTAAGATCGCTTTAGGAGCTCCGAATCGGCATATAAAGTGTCTTAAGAACCCTTTGGCAATTTCCAATGAGGTTGTGCGAGCCAGTGGTACCGCGAGCGAGTATTTTGTCAATAGATCTTGCATTGTTAGTATATACTCGTTTCCGAGTGGGGTCTGAGGTAACGGTCCTACAATATCCATGGATACCTTGTCAAAGGCTTTCCCTGGTGTGTCGGTTATGACCATGGGCTGTTTAGTTTTAATTCGTGTTAATTTCTTTAGTTGGCATTCTTGACAATTGTTAATAAAATTTTGTATATCCTTCTTTAGGTTAGGCCAAAAGTAATTGTTTCTAATTCGGTTGAAAGTTTTGGTTACGCCCTTATGGCCACCAGATGCCGAAGTGTGCTTTTCTCTAATTATACTTTCTCTACTAGCCTCGGGTGGGCAAGTGGTTAAAGATTTACAAACCGTTACTGTCAGATTTAATTCTGAAAGAATTTCTCTAAGTTGTTTTTCTATGTACTTCCAAGGTATGTCGTCAAACGAGGGGGAGTATGCTACTGAAAATGAATTTAAGTTTAATTCCCTGCAAACGTCTAGAAGTGACCTGAATGCTTCTTGAATATCGTCACCTTCAATTTTGAGTCTGGGAGTTTTTATTGGTAGGGCTATCACTACTTTGTCTCTAGTCCTTAATACTTTTGCCCGCGTGAATATTACATCTTGGGAAACTATGTTCGTCCCTGTATCTTTTAACTGTATAGCTCCTCTATCTAAGGGTTCTCCATTGTCGTAAATAAAAATAAGTTTGTTGTCTTTTTGCGTAAACAAGGGGTCACGGGATTCGACTAAAGTGAGTGGAGTACGTGTTTGGTAGGGTACGCTTTCCGGAAGGAATATTTCATCGTCTGTTTCGTCTATGTGGGAGCGGTCACTGTCGGAGTCACTACTTTCTATGTCTGAATCATTATCTACGGAGAAGGCAAGATTGTCGTCGGGAGGAATGTCAGGTTCTATATCGGGGATATCTGGAGGGGAATTGGAGGTTTGAGGTTCAGGTTCGGGTTCGGCGTGTATCGAATCGGTGTCGTTGTTGTCTGAAGCGTTTGGTGCCGGACTGTTTGGGTTCGATTCGTTCACATATTGTTCGAATATTCGTTCAAATATTCGATTCGTTCGAATATTTCATCGTCCGAGCTGTCGTGCCCTCTGGTGATAGCCAGAACTTGATTGATGTCTTCCGGGGGGTTCCTCGACAGCGCATCCGCATTTGCGTTAGCCCTGCCCTGCTTGTATTGGATGTTGAATTCAAATTCTCCCAATTTTAGCTTCCATTTCCAGAGTCGTGATGTCGGGTCTTTTATGGAATTGAGCCACACTAGTGGTTTATGGTCCGTGATGATGTTGAATTTCCTGCCATACAAATAGGGCCGGAAGTGAGACGTGCAATAAACTATCGCTAGACATTCCTTTTCAATAGTTGAGTATTTCTGTTCGGCTTGGTTTAGTAATCTTGATGCGTATGCCACTGGTAAATCGTTGCCGACCTTTCCTTGGCTAAGGACTCCTCCAATGGCGTGTCCTGATGCATCCGTAGTGAGATTGAAAGGTTCCGAAAAATTTGGGTATTGCAGGATGGGACTAGTTGTCAAGCATGTCTTCAGGTGTTCGAAAGCTTTCTGCTGGTTGTCCGCCCATTTGAATGGTGTAGTCTTTTTGAGTAAATCGGTCAGAGGTTTAGCTTGCTTAGAGAAATTTTCTATGAATCTTCTGTAGTAGCCAGCGAGTCCTAGGAATTGTTTGATGTTCCTTTGGTTCTTCGGTGTGGGGAAATCCTTTACTGCCTCGATTTTCTTTGGGTCGGGTTTGACCCCGTCTTCGCTGATTATATGTCCCAGGTAGTTAACTTCGTGTCTCAGAAATTCACACTTATCCGGCTGTAATTTTAAGTTAGCCCATTCTAGTCGTTCTGCCAATTTGCGAAATTTGTGTGCGTGTTCCTCTAAGGAGCGCGCGTAAATAACTACATCGTCCAGGTAGACGAACATTTCTAAGCCTTGTAATCCAGTCAGCACATTGTTCATCAACCTTTGGAATGTAGCCGGTGCATTTTTCAACCCGAATGGCATTCTTTTGAACTCGTAGTGTCCATAGGGGGTCGAGAATGCGGTTTTATGTGCGTCCTTCGGATCCATCGGGATCTGATGAAAACCGGAAGCTAAGTCGAAGACTGAGAAATATTTGGAGCTTCCCAATTGGTCCAATATCTCCGTGATATTCGGCAGAGGATAGGCATCAGGGACCGTTTTTTCATTAAGAGCTCTGTAATCTATCACTAACCGCCATCTCTTGTTTCCCTTCGAATCGGGTTTCTTGGGCACAATCCATAGCGGAGAATTATACGGGGATAGTGAATTTTGAATGATGTCATTGGCTAATAGCTCTTTCACCTGTCTGTTGATTTCCTCCTTATGTACGGGAGGGAAACGGTATTGTCTTGTGTTTATAGGGATTTGATCGGTGGTTTCTATTATGTGGGTGGCCTTGTCGGTTCCTGATAACTTGTCTCCTTCCATAAAGAATAGATGTGAGTAGTCTTTTATGAGTTTACTCACTTCTTCTCGTTCTTGTTGGTTTAGGTGGTCCAACCGTAGTAGGTTCAAAATGTCTCTTTCTCTGTTGGTTTTTCCAACG
Source organism: Nysson spinosus (assembly GCA_910591585.2). Taxonomy (NCBI): domain Eukaryota; kingdom Metazoa; phylum Arthropoda; class Insecta; order Hymenoptera; family Crabronidae; genus Nysson; species Nysson spinosus. Next base: position 190,452 of record CAJUYC020000099.1, on the reverse strand, counting down.
CTAAAACACGCGTGCCGTGTGCCATTGCCTCCTCGCGGTTCTTTCTGTGAGACCTCTTCGAATGGCAGTAACTTTAGTGTGCGTGTTCGCTGAGAATATTCGTTCTTAGTCGTGTTTATAATGGGTAAGTGTCCTCTTCCATTCTCATTTTTTATGACGATTTCGCCGGCATAGACTCCCTCGGGTAGTTCCAATTTTGGGATGTAACCTTCTATGATCTCTGGATTTGCAATGTTGATTTTTACGACTGTGACTTGTCTGGGTAGTATTTTAATTTTATGGTCGTTCCAAAATGGTATCGTGCACTTGTCCGATTGGACGCATTTATCCTTGTAATTTAAAAGTATAGCCCCGTCGGCTAAGTAGGGTGATCCTAATAAACCTGCTTGTTTTATTGGAAATTTAGAATCCACGATATGGAAGGGGACCGTTTGTCCTGCCAGGGATATCGTTAACGAACCCTTGGTTTTTACTAATTGCTCTGAAATGCCTTGAAGTTGCATGATGTCTTCTCTGTTCATGATCGTATTGTCCACTAGCGCGTTCTCCTTGAGTAAATTTAGTTCAGATCCTGAGTCAATCATGAACGGGGCTGTGGTTTTCAGGTCGGGGGATGCCAATAGAATGGACGGTACAGTATTCTCATGCGGCAGATTTACAATAGCGATTCTGCTTCGTTCTGATATTCCAATTCGGGTTCTTCCTCCATGTAACGTTCCTGGTCCTTGGACAGGTCCATTTTCTGTTCCAACTCTTCGTTGAAATTCGTCTCTTCCTCGGGTAAAGTTGCCAGAGTTTTGACATGACTGGGACGCTGTCTTAGCGCATTCGAGGTCGCGTCCTGGGTGTATCGAATGCCTGTCCCGTTTCCCTGTTCTCTGGGTTTCACCTGTCCTAGTTCTAGCTTCCGTTGGTACTTGGGACAATTTTTCATCCAATGTCCTTCTTCCTTGCAGTAAGCGCACATGTTACTGTTCAGTCGAGGTTCCGATTTGGGGCTGATTATCGGTGGTTTCGGAGTTGGTTTCTCGAAATCACGATTTGGTTTTGGTACGGATCGGTCCGTATATTCGATTGGACCCCTATTACGCTCCCGAAATTCTCTCATTTCCTGGGATATCCGGATGGCCTTGTTAAAAGCGTCGTTCAAGGTTTTGTATGATTCCAATTTTAACCTAAGGTAAAGTTCCGTAGGGAAGCCCTTGATGAACGCTTGCAGGGCATCATCTTCGATTTCTTTCTCTTTTTCCATTGAGAGATAGCCGATTTTCTTCTTTTCGCCGTCAAGAATTGCGAGTCTTAGATCCTTAATTCGATTGATATAGTCCAAAATGTGCTCTCCATTTCTTTTAAAGATATTTCCCAATTCTCCCCTATAATGATTAACATTCCTGTAGGGTGCAAATGCTTCTTTCAGGTGGTCTCCGAAATCTTCCAAGTTGTCGACGTCCACGTCTTCCATCACCATCGTAGCCCTACCGACAAGTTTGTTGTTGAGAAGTTTAATAAGGTATGGTTCCAGATCCGGGGAGAGCATACTCCGTGCTTTCTCGCATGACCTTAGGAATTGAAACACGGATGGTTTGTATCCGTCGAATCTAGGCACTGCTTCTAGTGCATCTTTTATCCTTATAGGGCTGGAATGATTGCCGGGTTGTGGACTTATCACTCTTCGAATATTGACTGGTCGCGTTGGTGTGTTTGCGCTGGGCGTTCCAGCTGATATTCTATCCTCAACGCTATTTAATCTACGAGGTAGGTCCTTCAATTGTTCAACTTCGCCTTTTAGTTCCATGAGAAGCTTGGCTATTTCTGCAAATCCATCATCTTGTGGTGTTCTTTCAGGAGGTAAATGTACTCTTCCAGGAGATACCGCTTTTTCGTGATTTTCTAATCTTTCTTGCACGCGGGAGGTCTCTGCGTCTAATCTGCTCCTTGACCGTGTTTCCATGTCTGTATGACTACGGCTCGTGGCCATGCTAAGGGGGGTCAGTCAACTATATTCACCGCGTGTTGGGAGACACTGCAATCGCGCAAAGTCGCGGACTAGGTTGGTAATATACTAAGGTAAAAATTTTTTAAATTTTCGAATTTAGGATTTGGCCTGTTGATAACCCTTTCGCGATGCTATCCCACCGCTGTCACCAGAAATTTAGCAGCTACCTGTGACGTCCTAAACGGAGGGTCAAGGACGTGCGACATGCAGCTACGCAGCTTTCCGGAAAATTAGCTGCCCTAAGGTACCAATCTCGCGCTGAAAGATGCGTTCTGTTTTTTTGGGTATTTTTAGCTCGCCCGCCTACACGGACTCACGCTGGGGAATACCGTGATCGCTCTAGGGTCAATGGTTAATGGGATGAATCTATTAGTCTTTATATTTTCGTGTTTCAAAACAAATACTATGGTAGTTTAAGGAAAATAATTCGAAATCTTTAATAGTGTTGATTATGTTTATTCGGTCCTCAGTTCAAGCAAACACAATCGTCATCATCATAGTCACTAGTTACCTCGTTAATGACTACTGTAGAGGGAACTTCAGGGGGATCTTGAATTACAAATTCATGGGTATTGAAATTACGTAAGAGATCGGCATACAGATCTCTATACTGATCGGGAATACTTTCGAACCAAGTGGGAGGAATAGGTGATTCGGTTCCTTGATTTTCGGGCACGTAGGGAGGGGGAGAGTCGGGGATGGGTTCCGGTTGGAAATAGTGATTGTATTGGGTGCTTTCCTCCTCCGTGACCGGAGAATAGGAAGGAGGTGATTCGAAGGTTTGAGAATGTGGTTGAGGTTGAGACGAATCGTGATACAACGGTTCGGGTTGAGGATACCAAGATGGTGAGGGTTGGGAGGGTTCGGATCCGCTCAATATTCTGGCGATCGCTTTTTCCCGTCTTTCGCGCACCTTTTTCCCTGCTCTTCGGGAACGTCTAGGTTTGGGCATCTACATTAATGAAATGCATTGTAAGTATAGTTTTCGGTTAAGTTTTATAAACCGCTGAAGGCTCTCGATGTTAACCAACCTTGATGAGGCGAACTGCCCTATCGCTAAGGCGCTCCTGTTCTTACAGCGCAAAAACAACCAAGGTAGGCGTTATGCTGCTTGGGAACTCCTCCACTAGTTGCTGAGGTGAACGACCCAATCGCCAAGGCGCTCCAATTCTCACAGCGCAAAACGACCGTTGTCGGCGCTTCGCAGCTTAAGAGTTCCTCCACTAGCTTTTGACAAGGACAGCCCAGTCGCTGAGGTGCTCTGGTTATATTTAAAATACAGAAATGCACTTCGTTAATTTTTGTAGTAAAACGTTTACTTTCAATTTTCAACTGAGCTATCGATTCGTAGGGAATCGGGAAAGGTAGGGTATTGGGTAGGAACAAAGTGAATGCACGTAAATAGTGACTATAATAATATAATGATAAGAGATAATTGAGGTTGTTACAATAGTAATTATAAATATAATAAATTGACAAAAGTGAAATATAAAAACAAATACAGAAGTATGGTTACGTTCTATTTCGAATTTAACGTCGGGGTGACGGAGTAAACGGTACGTACGACGCAGTGTTTCCCAAATTAAATACCAAACGAATTAGTGACTTTAGACAGATACGCAGATTTACTGACTCCTCTTAATTAACATGACCTCGGCCTGTCAATACAAGGGACAACGGATTAACAGAGCGGAGTGACCCATATACACGAAACTTCTCGATCCTGAATTGCTCACATTAAAACTCCAGCTTCCTAAGCGCTGACCAGTTTAATTAAGACTTACGTAAATGGATGATCGAGGTACTCGTTAATGGCGGACTCCTTCGGATTGCACTGTCACTAGTCACTCACTGATGTTACTGAGAAATGTTGAGAATACTGGTGCGCACTGGTCGTCGTAACTGAAGATACCGATGCGTACTGGTCGACGTACTTGTGAATACTGAGCTCTCTGCTCCTACTACCGCTTATTTATGCGCCGGTTCTAACTGCTCAATCAGCAGTCGCACGCTCGGTCACTCGCTCTTCTCAGAATACGAAGCGCGAGCGCTTATCTTATCTTGCTAGGTCAGCGGAATGTGTGAGATCGGCCTCGGTACTTCGAGCGTACGTGCTTTATCATTGCAGCGTCAGCTGGGAAGACCGCGCGAGCTGTTATCTCGTACGTGAACTTATTTTTGCAGCGTCAGCTGGGAAGACCGCGCGAGCTATTATCTCGTACGTGACTTACATTGAATGCTCTATGTGATGAGCAGTCACGCCACATTCCGAACATGATATCATTTGCAAATTCTTTTGTCTTATTCTCATGGTTGATCACGTATGCTACTACTGGAGATTCTAATTACATACTCTTCAAGGACCACGGTTTTGCTGATCTTTCAGAAGCGTATATACTGTAATTTATCTCGAAATAATGTGCTTGAAGAGTTCGTTCGTACATTTGCAAATGATTCCATATAAAAGCTAATACTACTATATCGATTATTTGTTATTGATTATAATAACTATTGATTAGTCTTACTGATTATTAATGTATGTTTAATCATGTACTCACATATATACATTCCCACACATATGTATTCAGATACATATATTCTTATATGTATGTATATGGTACATATAGATTTATACATATATAAGTCCCACGCTAGATCTAAGAAGTTCTCTTAGCTTAACGTTTATTGACATCTTTAGGCTGCGAAAGACATACTTCCAAAGTTGTTTTGAAAAAAAATAATACTTTCCTTTTGAAAATTGAACTTTTGTTATTTTTTTATATTGTTTCCGAATAAAATTGTTTTGTATTGATTCCAAAAACGTCTAGGACGTTACACGGAAAATGCGGTCTCTCGTTTCTGAAATAGGGAAATCTGGAAAAAGTGCGAAACTATCGCCTGAAATGCGAAATCTGTCGATTTCAGAGAGAAAACTTACCTTTGCGTCGAAACCATGCCCTTCCAAAATTCTTTTCGATGAAATTCTCGATGCCATTCGAATTTTCACGTCAATTTACACGGAAAATGCGGTCTCTCGTTTCTGAAATAGGGAAATCTGGAAAAAGTGCGAAACTATCGCCTGAAATGCGAAATCTGTCGATTTCAGAGAGAAAACTTACCTTTGCGTCGAAACCATGCCCTTCCAAAATTCTTTTCGATGAAATTCTCGATGCCATTCGAATTTTCACGTCAATTTACACGGAAAATGCGGTCTCTCGTTTCTGAAATAGGGAAATCTGGAAAAAGTGCGAAACTATCGCCTGAAATGCGAAATCTGTCGATTTCAGAGAGAAAACTTACCTTTGCGTCGAAACCATGCCCTTCCAAAATTCTTTTCGATGAAATTCTCGATGCCATTCGAATTTTCACGTCAATTTACACGGAAAATGCGGTCTCTCGTTTCTGAAATAGGGAAATCTGGAAAAAGTGCGAAACTATCGCCTGAAATGCGAAATCTGTCGATTTCAGAGAGAAAACTTACCTTTGCGTCGAAACCATGCCCTTCCAAAATTCTTTTCGATGAAATTCTCGATGCCATTCGAATTTTCACGTCAATTTACACGGAAAATGCGGTCTCTCGTTTCTGAAATAGGGAAATCTGGAAAAAGTGCGAAACTATCGCCTGAAATGCGAAATCTGTCGATTTCAGAGAGAAAACTTACCTTTGCGTCGAAACCATGCCCTTCCAAAATTCTTTTCGATGAAATTCTCGATGCCATTCGAATTTTCACGTCAATTTACACGGAAAATGCGGTCTCTCGTTTCTGAAATAGGGAAATCTGGAAAAAGTGCGAAACTATCGCCTGAAATGCGAAATCTGTCGATTTCAGAGAGAAAACTTACCTTTGCGTCGAAACCATGCCCTTCCAAAATTCTTTTCGATGAAATTCTCGATGCCATTCGAATTTTCACGTCAATTTACACGGAAAATGCGGTCTCTCGTTTCTGAAATAGGGAAATCTGGAAAAAGTGCGAAACTATCGCCTGAAATGCGAAATCTGTCGATTTCAGAGAGAAAACTTACCTTTGCGTCGAAACCATGCCCTTCCAAAATTCTTTTCGATGAAATTCTCGATGCCATTCGAATTTTCACGTCAATTTACACGGAAAATGCGGTCTCTCGTTTCTGAAATAGGGAAATCTGGAAAAAGTGCGAAACTATCGCCTGAAATGCGAAATCTGTCGATTTCAGAGAGAAAACTTACCTTTGCGTCGAAACCATGCCCTTCCAAAATTCTTTTCGATGAAATTCTCGATGCCATTCGAATTTTCACGTCAATTTACACGGAAAATGCGGTCTCTCGTTTCTGAAATAGGGAAATCTGGAAAAAGTGCGAAACTATCGCCTGAAATGCGAAATCTGTCGATTTCAGAGAGAAAACTTACCTTTGCGTCGAAACCATGCCCTTCCAAAATTCTTTTCGATGAAATTCTCGATGCCATTCGAATTTTCACGTCAATTTACACGGAAAATGCGGTCTCTCGTTTCTGAAATAGGGAAATCTGGAAAAAGTGCGAAACTATCGCCTGAAATGCGAAATCTGTCGATTTCAGAGAGAAAACTTACCTTTGCGTCGAAACCATGCCCTTCCAAAATTCTTATCGATGAAATTCTCGATGCCATTCGAATTTTCACGTCAATTTACACGGAAAATGCGGTCTCTCGTTTCTGAAATAGGGAAATCTGGAAAAAGTGCGAAACTATCGCCTGAAATGCGAAATCTGTCGATTTCAGAGAGAAAACTTACCTTTGCGTCGAAACCATGCCCTTCCAAAATTCTTTTCGATGAAATTCTCGATGCCATTCGAATTTTCACGTCAATTTACACGGAAAATGCGGTCTCTCGTTTCTGAAATAGGGAAATCTGGAAAAAGTGCGAAACTATCGCCTGAAATGCGAAATCTGTCGATTTCAGAGAGAAAACTTACCTTTGCGTCGAAACCATGCCCTTCCAAAATTCTTTTCGATGAAATTCTCGATGCATTCGAATTTTCACGTCAATTTACACGGAAAATGCGGTCTCTCGTTTCTGAAATAGGGAAATCTGGAAAAAGTGCGAAACTATCGCCTGAAATGCGAAATCTGTCGATTTCAGAGAGAAAACTTACCTTTGCGTCGAAACCATGCCCTTCCAAAATTCTTTCGATGAAATTCTCGATGCCATTCGAATTTTCACGTCAATTTACACGGAAAATGCGGTCTCTCGTTTCTGAAATAGGGAAATCTGGAAAAAGTGCGAAACTATCGCCTGAAATGCGAAATCTGTCGATTTCAGAGAGAAAACTTACCTTTGCGTCGAAACCATGCCCTTCCAAAATTCTTTTCGATGAAATTCTCGATGCCATTTCGAATTTTCACGTCAATTTACACGGAAAATGCGGTCTCCTCGTTTCTGAAATAGGGAAATCTGGAAAAAGTGCGAAACTATCGCCTGAAATGCGAAATCTGTCGATTTCAGAGAGAAAACTTACCTTTGCGTCGAAACCATGCCCTTCCAAAATTCTTTCGATGAAATTCTCGATGCCATTCGAATTTTCACGTCAATTTACACGGAAAATGCGGTCTCTCGTTTCTGAAATAGGGAAATCTGGAAAAAGTGCGAACTATCGCCTGAAATGCGAAATCTGTCGATTTCAGAGAGAAAACTTACCTTTGCGTCGAAACCATGCCCTTCCAAAATTCTTTTCGATGAAATTCTCGATGCCATTCGAATTTTCACGTCAATTTACACGGAAAATGCGGTCTCTCGTTTCTGAAATAGGGAAATCTGGAAAAAGTGCGAAACTATCGCCTGAAATGCGAAATCTGTCGATTTCAGAGAGAAAACTTACCTTTGCGTCGAAACCATGCCCTTCCAAAATTCTTTTCGATGAAATTCTCGATGCCATTCGAATTTTCACGTCAATTTACACGGAAAATGCGGTCTCCTCGTTTCTGAAATAGGGAAATCTGGAAAAAGTGCGAAACTATCGCCTGAAATGCGAAATCTGTCGATTTCAGAGAGAAAACTTACCTTTGCGTCGAAACCATGCCCTTCCAAAATTCTTTTCGATGAAATTCTCGATGCCATTCGAATTTTCACGTCAATTTACACGGAAAATGCGGTCTCTCGTTTCTGAAATAGGGAAATCTGGAAAAAGTGCGAAACTATCGCCTGAAATGCGAATCTGTCGATTTCAGAGAGAAAACTTACCTTTGCGTCGAAACCATGCCCTTCCAAAATTCTTTTCGATGAAATTCTCGATGCCATTCGAATTTTCACGTCAATTTACACGGAAAATGCGGTCTCTCGTTTCTGAAATAGGGAAATCTGGAAAAAGTGCGAAACTATCGCCTGAAATGCGAAATCTGTCGATTTCAGAGAGAAAACTTACCTTTGCGTCGAAACCATGCCCTTCCAAAATTCTTTTCGATGAAATTCTCGATGCCATTCGAATTTTCACGTCAATTTACACGGAAAAATGCGGTCTCTCGTTTCTGAAATAGGGAAATCTGGAAAAAGTGCGAAACTATCGCCTGAAATGCGAAATCTGTCGATTTCAGAGAGAAAACTTACCTTTGCGTCGAAACCATGCCCTTCCAAAATTCTTTTCGATGAAATTCTCGATGCCATTCGAATTTTCACGTCAATTTACACGGAAAATGCGGTCCTCTCGTTTCTGAAATAGGGAAATCTGGAAAAAGTGCGAAACTATCGCCTGAAATGCGAAATCTGTCGATTTCAGAGAGAAAACTTACCTTTGCGTCGAAACCATGCCCTTCCAAAATTCTTTTCGATGAAATTCTCGATGCCATTCGAATTTTCACGTCAATTTACACGGAAAATGCGGTCTCTCGTTTCTGAAATAGGGAAATCTGGAAAAAGTGCGAAACTATCGCCTGAAATGCGAAATCTGTCGATTTCAGAGAGAAAACTTACCTTTGCGTCGAAACCATGCCCTTCCAAAATTCTTTTCGATGAAATTCTCGATGCCATTCGAATTTTCACGTCAATTTACACGGAAAATGCGGTCTCTCGTTTCTGAAATAGGGAAATCTGGAAAAAGTGCGAAACTATCGCCTGAATGCGAAATCTGTCGATTTCAGAGAGAAAACTTACCTTTGCGTCGAAACCATGCCCTTCCAAAATTCTTTTCGATGAAATTCTCGATGCCATTCGAATTTCACGTCAATTTACACGGAAAATGCGGTCTCTCGTTTCTGAAATAGGGAAATCTGGAAAAAGTGCGAAACTATCGCCTGAAATGCGAAATCTGTCGATTTCAGAGAGAAAACTTACCTTTGCGTCGAAACCATGCCCTTCCAAAATTCTTTTCGATGAAATTCTCGATGCCATTCGAATTTTCACGTCAATTTACACGGAAAATGCGGTCTCTCGTTTCTGAAATAGGGAAATCTGGAAAAAGTGCGAAACTATCGCCTGAAATGCGAAATCTGTCGATTTCAGAGAGAAAACTTACCTTTGCGTCGAAACCATGCCCTTCCAAAATTCTTTTCGATGAAATTCTCGATGCCATTCGAATTTTCACGTCAATTTACACGGAAAATGCGGTCTCTCGTTTCTGAAATAGGGAAATCTGGAAAAAGTGCGAAACTATCGCCTGAAATGCGAAATCTGTCGATTTCAGAGAGAAAACTTACCTTTGCGTCGAAACCATGCCCTTCCAAAATTCTTTTCGATGAAATTCTCGATGCCATTCGAATTTTCACGTCAATTTACACGGAAATGCGGTCTCTCGTTTCTGAAATAGGGAAATCTGGAAAAAGTGCGAAACTATCGCCTGAAATGCGAAATCTGTCGATTTCAGAGAGAAAACTTACCTTTGCGTCGAAACCATGCCCTTCCAAAATTCTTTTCGATGAAATTCTCGATGCCATTCGAATTTTCACGTCAATTTACACGGAAAATGCGGTCTCTCGTTTCTGAAATAGGGAAATCTGGAAAAAGTGCGAAACTATCGCCTGAAATGCGAAATCTGTCGATTTCAGAGAGAAAACTTACCTTTGCGTCGAAACCATGCCCTTCCAAAATTCTTTTCGATGAAATTCTCGATGCCATTCGAATTTTCACGTCAATTTACACGGAAAATGCGGTCTCTCGTTTCTGAAATAGGGAAATCTGGAAAAAGTGCGAAACTATCGCCTGAAATGCGAAATCTGTCGATTTCAGAGAGAAAACTTACCTTTGCGTCGAAACCATGCCCTTCCAAAATTCTTTTCGATGAAATTCTCGATGCCATTCGAATTTTCACCGTCAATTTACACGGAAAATGCGGTCTCTCGTTTCTGAAATAGGGAAATCTGGAAAAAGTGCGAAACTATCGCTGAAATGCGAAATCTGTCGATTTCAGAGAGAAAACTTACCTTTGCGTCGAAACCATGCCCTTCCAAAATTCTTTTCGATGAAATTCTCGATGCCATTCGAATTTTCACGTCAATTTACACGGAAAATGCGGTCTCTCGTTTCTGAAATAGGGAAATCTGGAAAAAGTGCGAAACTATCGCCTGAAATGCGAAATCTGTCGATTTCAGAGAGAAAACTTACCTTTGCGTCGAAACCATGCCCTTCCAAAATTCTTTTCGATGAAATTCTCGATGCCATTCGAATTTTCACGTCAATTTACACGGAAAATGCGGTCTCTCGTTTCTGAAATAGGGAAATCTGGAAAAAGTGCGAAACTATCGCCTGAAATGCGAAATCTGTCGATTTCAGAGAGAAAACTTACCTTTGCGTCGAAACCATGCCCTTCCAAAATTCTTTTCGATGAAATTCTCGATGCCATTCGAATTTTCACGTCAATTTACACGGAAAATGCGGTCTCCTCGTTTCTGAAATAGGGAAATCTGGAAAAAGTGCGAAACTATCGCCTGAAATGCGAAATCTGTCGATTTCAGAGAGAAAACTTACCTTTGCGTCGAAACCATGCCCTTCCAAAATTCTTTTCGATGAAATTCTCGATGCCATTCGAATTTTCACGTCAATTTACACGGAAAATGCGGTCTCTCGTTTCTGAAATAGGGAAATCTGGAAAAAGTGCGAAACTATCGCCTGAAATGCGAAATCTGTCGATTTCAGAGAGAAAACTTACCTTTGCGTCGAAACCATGCCCTTCCAAAATTCTTTTCGATGAAATTCTCGATGCCATTCGAATTTTCACGTCAATTTACACGGAAAATGCGGTCTCTCGTTTCTGAAATAGGGAAATCTGGAAAAAGTGCGAAACTATCGCCTGAAATGCGAATCTGTCGATTTCAGAGAGATAACTTACCTTTGCGTCGAAACCATGCCCTTCCAAAATTCTTTTCGATGAAATTCCTCGATGCCATTCGAATTTTCACGTCAATTTACACGGAAAATGCGGTCTCTCGTTTCTGAAATAGGGAAATCTGGAAAAAGTGCGAAACTATCGCCTGAAATGCGAAATCTGTCGATTTCAGAGAGAAAACTTACCTTTGCGTCGAAACCATGCCCTTCCCAAATTCTTTTCGATGAAATTCTCGATGCCATTCGAATTTTCACGTCAATTTACACGGAAAATGCGGTCTCTCGTTTCTGAAATAGGGAAATCTGGAAAAAGTGCGAAACTATCGCCTGAAATGCGAAATCTGTCGATTTCAGAGAGAAAACTTACCTTTGCGTCGAAACCATGCCCTTCCAAAATTCTTTTCGATGAAATTCTCGATGCCATTCGAATTTTCACGTCAATTTACACGGAAAATGCGGTCTCTCGTTTCTGAAATAGGGAAATCTGGAAAAAGTGCGAAACTATCGCCTGAAATGCGAAATCTGTCGATTTCAGAGAGAAAACTTACCTTTGCGTCGAAAACCATGCCCTTCCAAAATTCTTTTCGATGAAATTCTCGATGCCATTCGAATTTTCACGTCAATTTACACGGAAAATGCGGTCTCTCGTTTCTGAAATAGGGAAATCTGGAAAAAGTGCGAAACTATCGCCTGAATGCGAAATCTGTCGATTTCAGAGAGAAAACTTACCTTTGCGTCGAAACCATGCCCTTCCAAAATTCTTTTCGATGAAATTCTCGATGCCATTCGAATTTTCACGTCAATTTACACGGAAAATGCGGTCTCTCGTTTCTGAAATAGGGAAATCTGGAAAAAGTAGCGAAACTATCGCCTGAAATGCGAAATCTGTCGATTTCAGAGAGAAAACTTACCTTTGCGTCGAAACCATGCCCTTCCAAAATTCTTTTCGATGAAATTCTCGATGCCATTCGAATTTTCACGTCAATTTACACGGAAAATGCGGTCTCTCGTTTCTGAAATAGGGAAATCTGGAAAAAGTGCGAAACTATCGCCTGAAATGCGAAATCTGTCGATTTCAGAGAGAAAACTTACCTTTGCGTCGAAACCATGCCCTTCCAAAATTCTTTTCGATGAAATTCTCGATGCCATTCGAATTTTCACGTCAATTTACACGGAAAATGCGGTCTCTCGTTTCTGAAATAGGGAAATCTGGAAAAAGTGCGAAACTATCGCCTGATATGCGAAATCTGTCGATTTCAGAGAGAAAACTTACCTTTGCGTCGAAACCATGCCCTTCCAAAATTCTTTTCGATGAAATTCTCGATGCCATTCGAATTTTCACGTCAATTTACACGGAAAATGCGGTCTCCTCGTTTCTGATATAGGGAAATCTGGAAAAAGTGCGAAACTATCGCCTGAAATGCGAAATCTGTCGATTTCAGAGAGAAAACTTACCTTTGCGTCGAAACCATGCCCTTCCAAAATTCTTTTCGATGAAATTCTCGATGCCATTCGAATTTTCACGTCAATTTACACGGAAAATGCGGTCTCTCGTTTCTGAAATAGGGAAATCTGGAAAAAGTGCGAAACTATCGCCTGAAATGCGAAATCTGTCGATTTCAGAGAGAAAACTTACCTTTGCGTCGAAACCATGCCCTTCCAAAATTCTTTTCGATGAAATTCTCGATGCCATTTCGAATTTTCACGTCAATTTACACGGAAAATGCGGTCTCTCGTTTCTGAAAATAGGGAAATCTGGAAAAAGTGCGAAACTATCGCCTGAAATGCGAAATCTGTCGATTTCAGAGAGAAAAACTTACATTTGCGTCGAAACCATGCCCTTCCAAAATTCTTTTCGATGAAATTCTCGATGCCATTCGAATTTTCACGTCAATTTACACGGAAAATGCGGTCTCTCGTTTCTGAATATCAAAAGGAAAAAGTGCGAAACTATCGCCTGAAATGCGAAATCTGTCGATTTCAGAGAGAAAACTTACCTTTGCGTCGAAACCATGCCCTTCCAAAATTCTTTTCGATGAAATTCTCGATGCCATTCGAATTTTCACGTCAATTTACACGGAAAATGCGGTCTCTCGTTTCTGAAATAGGGAAATCTGGAAAAAGTGCGAAACTATCGCCTGAAATGCGAAATCTGTCGATTTCAGAGAGAAAACTTACCTTTGCGTCGAAACCATGCCCTTCCAAAATTCTTTTCGATGAAATTCTCGATGCCATTCGAATTTTCACGTCAATTTACACGGAAAATGCGGTCTCTCGTTTCTGAAATAGGGAAATCTGGAAAAAGTGCGAAACTATCGCCTGAAATGCGAAATCTGTCGATTTCAGAGAGAAAACTTACCTTTGCGTCGAAACCATGCCCTTCCAAAATTCTTTTCGATGAAATTCTCGATGCCATTCGAATTTTCACGTCAATTTACACGGAAAATGCGGTCTCTCGTTTCTGAAATAGGGAAATCTGGAAAAAGTGCGAAACTATCGCCTGAAATGCGAAATCTGTCGATTTCAGAGAGAAAACTTACCTTTGCGTCGAAACCATGCCCTTCCAAAATTCTTTTCGATGAAATTCTCGATGCCATTCGAATTTTCACGTCAATTTACACGGAAAATGCGGTCTCTCGTTTCTGAAATAGGGAAATCTGGAAAAAGTGCGAAACTATCGCCTGAAATGCGAAATCTGTCGATTTCAGAGAGAAAACTTACCTTTGCGTCGAAACCATGCCCTTCCAAAATTCTTTTCGATGAAATTCTCGATGCCATTCGAATTTTCACGTCAATTTACACGGAAAATGCGGTCTCTCGTTTCTGAAATAGGGAAATCTGGAAAAAGTGCGAAACTATCGCCTGAAATGCGAAATCTGTCGATTTCAGAGAGAAAACTTACCTTTGCGTCGAAACCATGCCCTTCCAAAATTCTTTTCGATGAAATTCTCGATGCCATTCGAATTTTCACGTCAATTTACACGGAAAATGCGGTCTCTCGTTTCTGAAATAGGGAAATCTGGAAAAAGTGCGAAACTATCGCCTGAAATGCGAAATCTGTCGATTTCAGAGAGAAAACTTACCTTTGCGTCGAAACCATGCCCTTCCAAAATTCTTTTCGATGAAATTGTAACGTCCTGGACGTTTTGGTGATCAATCAAAATCGATTTTTCAATTGATAAGAGAAATCTGCAAATACACAAATTTCAAAAGGAATTTTTAGTCTTTCAAAATATTCTTACAAGTATGTCTTTCGCAGCCTAAAGATGTCAATAAACGTAAAACTAAGAGAACTTCTTAAATCTAGCGTGGAACTTATGTATGTGTGTATGTATATATGTGTACATATGTATGTGTGTGTCATATGCATACATATAAGAATGTATGTATCTGAATACATATGTGTGGGAATATTTATATATGAGTACGTAATTAAACATTCATTAATAATCAGTAAGACTAATCAATAGTTATCATAATCAATAACAAATAACGATATAGTAGTATTAGCTTTTATATGGAATCATTTGCGAATGTACGAACGAACTCTTCAAGCACATTTATTTCGAGATAAATTACAGTGTATACGTTTCTTAAAGATCAGCAAAACCGTGGTCCTTGAAGAGTCTGTAATTAGAATCTCCAGTAGTAGCATACGTGATCAACCATGAGAATAAGACAAAGGAATTTGCAAATGATATCATGTTCAGAATGTGGCGCGACTGCTCATCACATAGAGCATTCAATGTAAGTCACGTACTAGATAATAGCTCGCGCGGTCTTCCCAGCTGACGCTGCAAAAATAAGTCACGTACGAGATAACAGCTCGCGCGGTCTTCCCAGCTGACGCTGCAAAAATAAGGCACGTACGCTCGGAGTACCGAGGCCGATCTCACACATTCCGCTGACGCTGCAACGATAAGATAAGCGGCCGCGCTTTGGATTCTCGGAACGGAGAACGCCCGGCGTGCGACCGCTGAGTTAGCAATTAAGACACGCCTATAACTAGGCGGGAGTAGGAGCCAACAGGCAGTTGTATCAGCTACGTCGACCAGTGCACTTCGGATGTTAACGCGTGACAAGTGACAGTGAATCCGTACATAGGAGTCTGCCGCTAACGACAACTTCGATCAACAGTTAATGTAAGTCTTAATTAAAACTGGTCAGCGCTTAGGAAGCTGAAGTGTTAATTGAAGCAAATCCGGATCGGAAGTTTCGTGTCTGCGGGTCGCTCCGCTCCGTTTTATAAACCGTTGTCCTCCGAATTGACAGGCCGAGGTCGTGTTAGTTAGAGGGTCAATTTAATCCGTAATAATAACTGTCCAACGTCATTTAGTCGTTGATTTATATCCGGAAAAGCACTGTGTCGTTCGGAACTGTTCACTCCGTCTCTTTGACGTAAAACCTTTGTATCCATTTATTGAGAAACTGTTACTCTGTTTTATTACTCTGTTTATTGATTGTACATGATTTGCAATTATGTTCTAATAATTAATTACCTTTTATATTACTGAACTATAACATTGCATTCGTGTTCTGATTATCTATTACTGTTATTTCCGACACACCAATCAAGTATTCCTTCCTGTATCCACCTTACTTACTATTAATTGCCTTTTATTTACATCCTGTCCGTACCCATCTGAATTCAATCCCACTTACCTTGTATCCGCAATCTCGATTCTAATTATTGAATTCGTGTAACGCATATTAGTCTAGAAATTAACGAGGTGCATTCTTGTTTTTATTAGAACCTGGTAGAATCTAAAGAAGCGCCCCCTTTCGAGGCAGACTTCTATAACATAGAGAAGCGCCCCTTTCGAGGCAGACTTCTATAAAATAGAGAAGCGCCCCTTTCGAGGCAGACTTCTGCAATTTGGAGAAGCGCCCCTTATAACGAGGCAGACTTCCACGATTTAAAGAGCGCCTTTGCGACAGGGACGTTCACCCCTCTTCAAGGAAAGACTTCTTCGCGAGAGCCTACTGCGGCTTATTAGAATCTAACCTGAAGAGAGGAAATACGAATTACCAAAAATGCACTTCTTTAATTTAGATACCCAATGGTAAGAGATCAAGACGATATTTACTTACCTTTTAAATCTATTTACTTAACCTAAAATCTAATTTAGGAAACATACATACACATATCTCACTTAACCTTAAATCTAAACGGGATAAATTATACTTATTACTTCATTAACATAATATTTACCTACCTTACCTTCCGTTAACCTCTACAGTTATTTTGGAACTCGTCTTATTTTATTATAAAGTAATCTTCCTTTGCGGAGATAAATAGTTCCGACCCCTTACGCGATCAAGGTATTCCCGAGCGTCTAGTTCGTGTAGGCGAGCAAGCTCAAAATACCCAACCATATATGCACGTACCTTTCAACGTGAGGTTAATACCCGAGGGCAGTTAACTTTCCGGGAAGTTACGTTTCGCCGTTTCCTTGCGAGTCCGAACCCTCCAGGCCAGGACGTAACAAGTAGCGACGAAGTTTCTGGTGGCAGCGGTGGGATAGCATCGCGAAAGGTTTACAGCAATTGTTCCATATAAACACTGTTTAAATAGACCGAAAGCAACGAAATTTCTAAAAAAAAAAAAACGAAAATTCTAATCATACGTCAGTAGACTACCTCAATTTCGAACGACCGCAGTGCCTTCCGAATATACGCGTAAGATAACTAATTGACACCCTCCTAACCATGGCCACAAGCCGTAACCATACGGAAATGGAAACTCGGTCAAGGAGCAAATTAGACGCGGAAACAGCCCGCATACAAGAATGGCTGGAGAGCCATGAGAGAGCGGTATCACCCGGAATAACACCTTTACCACCTGAAAGAACAACTCAAACCGACGGATTTGCAGAAATAGCTAAACTCCTTATGGAGCTGAAAGGCGAAGTAGAGCAACTGAAGGACTTACCCCGAAGATTGAACAATGTAGACGAGAGAATATCGGCGGCAACACCCTCTGTAGACACGCCAACTCGACAGATGCCCAACCGAAGGAACATAAGTCCACACCCCGGCAGTCACCCTAATCCAATCAGGACAAAGGATGCATTAGAAACAGTACCAAGGTTTGACGGTTACAAACCATCGGTTTTCCAATTTTTAAGAGCATGCGAGAAGGCACGGAGTATGCTCTCGCCGGATCTGGAACCCTACCTGATCAAGCTCCTCACTAACAAACTCGTTGGTAGAGCCGCGATGGTCATGGAAGACGTAGATGTTGACAACCTGGAGGATTTCGGCGACCACCTGAAGGAAGCTTTCGCGCCTTACCGGAACGTTAACCACTACCGGGGAGAATTGGGCAGCATCTATGAAAAGAACGGACAGCATATTCTGGATTACATTAATCGAGTAAAAGACCTAAAACTAGCGATTCTCGATGGAGAAAAGAAAAAGACGGGATACCTTTCAACGGAGATGGAAAGGGAGATTGAAGATGACGCCCTCCAAGCGTTCATTAAAGGGCTACCTACAGAACTCTATTTGAGGTTAAAATTGGAGTCCTATAAGACCTTAAACGACGCTTTTAACAAGGCTATTCGCATCTTTCAAGAAATGGGAGAGCTTCGCGACCGCAACAGAGGACCGATGGAACACGCGGAGATAACTTTTGCCGAGGAATTGGAGCAGGAAACGGACCCATCCAAGGATACGGAGACGTTCCCCGAGGAAGAACTCGAAGTGGAATATCAGAACGAAGCAGAATCGCTATTGTAAATCTGCCGCATTAGAATACTGTACCGTCCATCCTATTGGCATCCCCCGACCTGAAAACCACAACCCCGTTCATGATTGACTCAGGATCTGAACTAAATTTACTCAAGGAGAACTTCACGATTGATTGGATAGAATCGAGGAATCCACCGCCGAACAATGTGTCCTGTGTTTGTACCTAAAAACAACCCTACCCACAGCATCTGGTACATCAGGATGGTCTTCGAACACCTATTAAGCCGCTCAAGATGTGCGAAAGGTTCATTTTACACCCACCCCGAAATAATATGGCACGATATATGCGAAACCTGTGCTTCCCAACTGGACGACAGCGACCGTGAAAATTTAGAACAACTGGAAATCCACATACTAAATGACACAACTATAAGGAAACTACAATGCGAGGTTTGTCAAAAAATTCTCTTGCAAGAACAATCCGTAGAATCCTGTGCCAAATGTATCCAACAACTTAACCAACGCGCAAGTCAAGTAACCGAATTCGGATATAGCGTCGACTCGCTCACTTTTAACCACCCCATAGACTGAGGAAACTAAAACATAAGACAACCCGACGTAGAATTTTTTCATTGTCATTCAAAATTCTTCTTATAAAGGGGGAGGTGTAACGTCCTGGACGTTTTGGTGATCAATCAAAATCGATTTTTCAATTGATAAGAGAAATCTGCAAATACACAAATTTCAAAAGGAATTTTTAGTCTTTCAAAATATTCTTACAAGTATGTCTTTCGCAGCCTAAAGATGTCAATAAACGTAAAACTAAGAGAACTTCTTAAATCTAGCGTGGAACTTATGTATGTGTGTATGTATATATGTGTACATATGTATGTGTGTGTCATATGCATACATATAAGAATGTATGTATCTGAATACATATGTGTGGGAATATTTATATATGAGTACGTAATTAAACATTCATTAATAATCAGTAAGACTAATCAATAGTTATCATAATCAATAACAAATAACGATATAGTAGTATTAGCTTTTATATGGAATCATTTGCGAATGTACGAACGAACTCTTCAAGCACATTTATTTCGAGATAAATTACAGTGTATACGTTTCTTAAAGATCAGCAAAACCGTGGTCCTTGAAGAGTCTGTAATTAGAATCTCCAGTAGTAGCATACGTGATCAACCATGAGAATAAGACAAAGGAATTTGCAAATGATATCATGTTCAGAATGTGGCGCGACTGCTCATCACATAGAGCATTCAATGTAAGTCACGTACTAGATAATAGCTCGCGCGGTCTTCCCAGCTGACGCTGCAAAAATAAGTCACGTACGAGATAACAGCTCGCGCGGTCTTCCCAGCTGACGCTGCAAAAATAAGGCACGTACGCTCGGAGTACCGAGGCCGATCTCACACATTCCGCTGACGCTGCAACGATAAGATAAGCGGCCGCGCTTTGGATTCTCGGAACGGAGAACGCCCGGCGTGCGACCGCTGAGTTAGCAATTAAGACACGCCTATAACTAGGCGGGAGTAGGAGCCAACAGGCAGTTGTATCAGCTACGTCGACCAGTGCACTTCGGATGTTAACGCGTGACAAGTGACAGTGAATCCGTACATAGGAGTCTGCCGCTAACGACAACTTCGATCAACAGTTAATGTAAGTCTTAATTAAAACTGGTCAGCGCTTAGGAAGCTGAAGTGTTAATTGAAGCAAATCCGGATCGGAAGTTTCGTGTCTGCGGGTCGCTCCGCTCCGTTTTATAAACCGTTGTCCTCCGAATTGACAGGCCGAGGTCGTGTTAGTTAGAGGGTCAATTTAATCCGTAATAATAACTGTCCAACGTCATTTAGTCGTTGATTTATATCCGGAAAAGCACTGTGTCGTTCGGAACTGTTCACTCCGTCTCTTTGACGTAAAACCTTTGTATCCATTTATTGAGAAACTGTTACTCTGTTTTATTACTCTGTTTATTGATTGTACATGATTTGCAATTATGTTCTAATAATTAATTACCTTTTATATTACTGAACTATAACATTGCATTCGTGTTCTGATTATCTATTACTGTTATTTCCGACACACCAATCAAGTATTCCTTCCTGTATCCACCTTACTTACTATTAATTGCCTTTTATTTACATCCTGTCCGTACCCATCTGAATTCAATCCCACTTATCTTGTATCCGCAATCTCGATTCTAATTATTGAATTCGTGTAACGCATATTAGTCTAGAAATTAACGAGGTGCATTCTTGTTTTTATTAGAACCTGGTAGAATCTAAAGAAGCGCCCCCTTTCGAGGCAGACTTCTATAACATAGAGAAGCGCCCCTTTCGAGGCAGACTTCTATAAAATAGAGAAGCGCCCCTTTCGAGGCAGACTTCTGCAATTTGGAGAAGCGCCCCTTATAACGAGGCAGACTTCCACGATTTAAAGAGCGCCTTTGCGACAGGGACGTTCACCCCTCTTCAAGGAAAGACTTCTTCGCGAGAGCCTACTGCGGCTTATTAGAATCTAACCTGAAGAGAGGAAATACGAATTACCAAAAATGCACTTCTTTAATTTAGATACCCAATGGTAAGAGATCAAGACGATATTTACTTACCTTTTAAATCTATTTACTTAACCTAAAATCTAATTTAGGAAACATACATACACATATCTCACTTAACCTTAAATCTAAACGGGATAAATTATACTTATTACTTCATTAACATAATATTTACCTACCTTACCTTCCGTTAACCTCTACAGTTATTTTGGAACTCGTCTTATTTTATTATAAAGTAATCTTCCTTTGCGGAGATAAATAGTTCCGACCCCTTACGCGATCAAGGTATTCCCGAGCGTCTAGTTCGTGTAGGCGAGCAAGCTCAAAATACCCAACCATATATGCACGTACCTTTCAACGTGAGGTTAATACCCGAGGGCAGTTAACTTTCCGGGAAGTTACGTTTCGCCGTTTCCTTGCGAGTCCGAACCCTCCAGGCCAGGACGTAACAAAATTCTCGATGCCATTCGAATTTTCACGTCAATTTACACGGAAAATGCGGTCTCTCGTTTCTGAAATAGGGAAATCTGGAAAAAGTGCGAAACTATCGCCTGAAATGCGAAATCTGTCGATTTCAGAGAGAAAACTTACCTTTGCGTCGAAACCATGCCCTTCCAAAATTCTTTTCGATGAAATTCTCGATGCCATTCGAATTTTCACGTCAATTTACACGGAAAATGCGGTCTCTCGTTTCTGAAATAGGGAAATCTGGAAAAAGTGCGAAACTATCGCCTGAAATGCGAAATCTGTCGATTTCAGAGAGAAAACTTACCTTTGCGTCGAAACCATGCCCTTCCAAAATTCTTTTCGATGAAATTCTCGATGCCATTCGAATTTTCACGTCAATTTACACGGAAAATGCGGTCTCTCGTTTCTGAAATAGGGAAATCTGGAAAAAGTGCGAAACTATCGCCTGAAATGCGAAATCTGTCGATTTCAGAGAGAAAACTTACCTTTGCGTCGAAACCATGCCCTTCCAAAATTCTTTTCGATGAAATTCTCGATGCCATTCGAATTTTCACGTCAATTTACACGGAAAATGCGGTCTCTCGTTTCTGAAATAGGGAAATCTGGAAAAAGTGCGAAACTATCGCCTGAAATGCGAAATCTGTCGATTTCAGAGAGAAAACTTACCTTTGCGTCGAAACCATGCCCTTCCAAAATTCTTTTCGATGAAATTCTCGATGCCATTCGAATTTTCACGTCAATTTACACGGAAAATGCGGTCTCTCGTTTCTGAAATAGGGAAATCTGGAAAAAGTGCGAAACTATCGCCTGAAATGCGAAATCTGTCGATTTCAGAGAGAAAACTTACCTTTGCGTCGAAACCATGCCCTTCCAAAATTCTTTTCGATGAAATTCTCGATGCCATTCGAATTTTCACGTCAATTTACACGGAAAATGCGGTCTCTCGTTTCTGAAATAGGGAAATCTGGAAAAAGTGCGAAACTATCGCCTGAAATGCGAAATCTGTCGATTTCAGAGAGAAAACTTACCTTTGCGTCGAAACCATGCCCTTCCAAAATTCTTTTCGATGAAATTCTCGATGCCATTCGAATTTTCACGTCAATTTACACGGAAAATGCGGTCTCTCGTTTCTGAAATAGGGAAATCTGGAAAAAGTGCGAAACTATCGCCTGAAATGCGAAATCTGTCGATTTCAGAGAGAAAACTTACCTTTGCGTCGAAACCATGCCCTTCCAAAATTCTTTTCGATGAAATTCTCGATGCCATTCGAATTTTCACGTCAATTTACACGGAAAATGCGGTCTCTCGTTTCTGAAATAGGGAAATCTGGAAAAAGTGCGAAACTATCGCCTGAAATGCGAAATCTGTCGATTTCAGAGAGAAAACTTACCTTTGCGTCGAAACCATGCCCTTCCAAAATTCTTTTCGATGAAATTCTCGATGCCATTCGAATTTTCACGTCAATTTACACGGAAAATGCGGTCTCTCGTTTCTGAAATAGGGAAATCTGGAAAAAGTGCGAAACTATCGCCTGAAATGCGAAATCTGTCGATTTCAGAGAGAAAACTTACCTTTGCGTCGAAACCATGCCCTTCCAAAATTCTTTTCGATGAAATTCTCGATGCCATTCGAATTTTCACGTCAATTTACACGGAAAATGCGGTCTCTCGTTTCTGAAATAGGGAAATCTGGAAAAAGTGCGAAACTATCGCCTGAAATGCGAAATCTGTCGATTTCAGAGAGAAAACTTACCTTTGCGTCGAAACCATGCCCTTCCAAAATTCTTTTCGATGAAATTCTCGATGCCATTCGAATTTTCACGTCAATTTACACGGAAAATGCGGTCTCTCGTTTCTGAAATAGGGAAATCTGGAAAAAGTGCGAAACTATCGCCTGAAATGCGAAATCTGTCGATTTCAGAGAGAAAACTTACCTTTGCGTCGAAACCATGCCCTTCCAAAATTCTTTTCGATGAAATTCTCGATGCCATTCGAATTTTCACGTCAATTTACACGGAAAATGCGGTCTCTCGTTTCTGAAATAGGGAAATCTGGAAAAAGTGCGAAACTATCGCCTGAAATGCGAAATCTGTCGATTTCAGAGAGAAAACTTACCTTTGCGTCGAAACCATGCCCTTCCAAAATTCTTTTCGATGAAATTCTCGATGCCATTCGAATTTTCACGTCAATTTACACGGAAAATGCGGTCTCTCGTTTCTGAAATAGGGAAATCTGGAAAAAGTGCGAAACTATTGCCTGAAATGCGAAATCTGTCGATTTCAGAGAGAAAACTTACCTTTGCGTCGAAACCATGCCCTTCCAAAATTCTTTTCGATGAAATTCTCGATGCCATTCGAATTTTCACGTCAATTTACACGGAAAATGCGGTCTCTCGTTTCTGAAATAGGGAAATCTGGAAAAAGTGCGAAACTATCGCCTGAAATGCGAAATCTGTCGATTTCAGAGAGAAAACTTACCTTTGCGTCGAAACCATGCCCTTCCAAAATTCTTTTCGATGAAATTCTCGATGCCATTCGAATTTTCACGTCAATTTACACGGAAAATGCGGTCTCTCGTTTCTGAAATAGGGAAATCTGGAAAAAGTGCGAAACTATCGCCTGAAATGCGAAATCTGTCGATTTCAGAGAGAAAACTTACCTTTGCGTCGAAACCATGCCCTTCCAAAATTCTTTTCGATGAAATTCTCGATGCCATTCGAATTTTCACGTCAATTTACACGGAAAATGCGGTCTCTCGTTTCTGAAATAGGGAAATCTGGAAAAAGTGCGAAACTATCGCCTGAAATGCGAAATCTGTCGATTTCAGAGAGAAAACTTACCTTTGCGTCGAAACCATGCCCTTCCAAAATTCTTTTCGATGAAATTCTCGATGCCATTCGAATTTTCACGTCAATTTACACGGAAAATGCGGTCTCTCGTTTCTGAAATAGGGAAATCTGGAAAAAGTGCGAAACTATCGCCTGAAATGCGAAATCTGTCGATTTCAGAGAGAAAACTTACCTTTGCGTCGAAACCATGCCCTTCCAAAATTCTTTTCGATGAAATTCTCGATGCCATTCGAATTTTCACGTCAATTTACACGGAAAATGCGGTCTCTCGTTTCTGAAATAGGGAAATCTGGAAAAAGTGCGAAACTATCGCCTGAAATGCGAAATCTGTCGATTTCAGAGAGAAAACTTACCTTTGCGTCGAAACCATGCCCTTCCAAAATTCTTTTCGATGAAATTCTCGATGCCATTCGAATTTTCACGTCAATTTACACGGAAAATGCGGTCTCTCGTTTCTGAAATAGGGAAATCTGGAAAAAGTGCGAAACTATCGCCTGAAATGCGAAATCTGTCGATTTCAGAGAGAAAACTTACCTTTGCGTCGAAACCATGCCCTTCCAAAATTCTTTTCGATGAAATTCTCGATGCCATTCGAATTTTCACGTCAATTTACACGGAAAATGCGGTCTCTCGTTTCTGAAATAGGGAAATCTGGAAAAAGTGCGAAACTATCGCCTGAAATGCGAAATCTGTCGATTTCAGAGAGAAAACTTACCTTTGCGTCGAAACCATGCCCTTCCAAAATTCTTTTCGATGAAATTCTCGATGCCATTCGAATTTTCACGTCAATTTACACGGAAAATGCGGTCTCTCGTTTCTGAAATAGGGAAATCTGGAAAAAGTGCGAAACTATCGCCTGAAATGCGAAATCTGTCGATTTCAGAGAGAAAACTTACCTTTGCGTCGAAACCATGCCCTTCCAAAATTCTTTTCGATGAAATTCTCGATGCCATTCGAATTTTCACGTCAATTTACACGGAAAATGCGGTCTCTCGTTTCTGAAATAGGGAAATCTGGAAAAAGTGCGAAACTATCGCCTGAAATGCGAAATCTGTCGATTTCAGAGAGAAAACTTACCTTTGCGTCGAAACCATGCCCTTCCAAAATTCTTTTCGATGAAATTCTCGATGCCATTCGAATTTTCACGTCAATTTACACGGAAAATGCGGTCTCTCGTTTCTGAAATAGGGAAATCTGGAAAAAGTGCGAAACTATCGCCTGAAATGCGAAATCTGTCGATTTCAGAGAGAAAACTTACCTTTGCGTCGAAACCATGCCCTTCCAAAATTCTTTTCGATGAAATTCTCGATGCCATTCGAATTTTCACGTCAATTTACACGGAAAATGCGGTCTCTCGTTTCTGAAATAGGGAAATCTGGAAAAAGTGCGAAACTATCGCCTGAAATGCGAAATCTGTCGATTTCAGAGAGAAAACTTACCTTTGCGTCGAAACCATGCCCTTCCAAAATTCTTTTCGATGAAATTCTCGATGCCATTCGAATTTTCACGTCAATTTACACGGAAAATGCGGTCTCTCGTTTCTGAAATAGGGAAATCTGGAAAAAGTGCGAAACTATCGCCTGAAATGCGAAATCTGTCGATTTCAGAGAGAAAACTTACCTTTGCGTCGAAACCATGCCCTTCCAAAATTCTTTTCGATGAAATTCTCGATGCCATTCGAATTTTCACGTCAATTTACACGGAAAATGCGGTCTCTCGTTTCTGAAATAGGGAAATCTGGAAAAAGTGCGAAACTATCGCCTGAAATGCGAAATCTGTCGATTTCAGAGAGAAAACTTACCTTTGCGTCGAAACCATGCCCTTCCAAAATTCTTTTCGATGAAATTCTCGATGCCATTCGAATTTTCACGTCAATTTACACGGAAAATGCGGTCTCTCGTTTCTGAAATAGGGAAATCTGGAAAAAGTGCGAAACTATCGCCTGAAATGCGAAATCTGTCGATTTCAGAGAGAAAACTTACCTTTGCGTCGAAACCATGCCCTTCCAAAATTCTTTTCGATGAAATTCTCGATGCCATTCGAATTTTCACGTCAATTTACACGGAAAATGCGGTCTCTCGTTTCTGAAATAGGGAAATCTGGAAAAAGTGCGAAACTATCGCCTGAAATGCGAAATCTGTCGATTTCAGAGAGAAAACTTACCTTTGCGTCGAAACCATGCCCTTCCAAAATTCTTTTCGATGAAATTCTCGATGCCATTCGAATTTTCACGTCAATTTACACGGAAAATGCGGTCTCTCGTTTCTGAAATAGGGAAATCTGGAAAAAGTGCGAAACTATCGCCTGAAATGCGAAATCTGTCGATTTCAGAGAGAAAACTTACCTTTGCGTCGAAACCATGCCCTTCCAAAATTCTTTTCGATGAAATTCTCGATGCCATTCGAATTTTCACGTCAATTTACACGGAAAATGCGGTCTCTCGTTTCTGAAATAGGGAAATCTGGAAAAAGTGCGAAACTATCGCCTGAAATGCGAAATCTGTCGATTTCAGAGAGAAAACTTACCTTTGCGTCGAAACCATGCCCTTCCAAAATTCTTTTCGATGAAATTCTCGATGCCATTCGAATTTTCACGTCAATTTACACGGAAAATGCGGTCTCTCGTTTCTGAAATAGGGAAATCTGGAAAAAGTGCGAAACTATCGCCTGAAATGCGAAATCTGTCGATTTCAGAGAGAAAACTTACCTTTGCGTCGAAACCATGCCCTTCCAAAATTCTTTTCGATGAAATTCTCGATGCCATTCGAATTTTCACGTCAATTTACACGGAAAATGCGGTCTCTCGTTTCTGAAATAGGGAAATCTGGAAAAAGTGCGAAACTATCGCCTGAAATGCGAAATCTGTCGATTTCAGAGAGAAAACTTACCTTTGCGTCGAAACCATGCCCTTCCAAAATTCTTTTCGATGAAATTCTCGATGCCATTCGAATTTTCACGTCAATTTACACGGAAAATGCGGTCTCTCGTTTCTGAAATAGGGAAATCTGGAAAAAGTGCGAAACTATCGCCTGAAATGCGAAATCTGTCGATTTCAGAGAGAAAACTTACCTTTGCGTCGAAACCATGCCCTTCCAAAATTCTTTTCGATGAAATTCTCGATGCCATTCGAATTTTCACGTCAATTTACACGGAAAATGCGGTCTCTCGTTTCTGAAATAGGGAAATCTGGAAAAAGTGCGAAACTATCGCCTGAAATGCGAAATCTGTCGATTTCAGAGAGAAAACTTACCTTTGCGTCGAAACCATGCCCTTCCAAAATTCTTTTCGATGAAATTCTCGATGCCATTCGAATTTTCACGTCAATTTACACGGAAAATGCGGTCTCTCGTTTCTGAAATAGGGAAATCTGGAAAAAGTGCGAAACTATCGCCTGAAATGCGAAATCTGTCGATTTCAGAGAGAAAACTTACCTTTGCGTCGAAACCATGCCCTTCCAAAATTCTTTTCGATGAAATTCTCGATGCCATTCGAATTTTCACGTCAATTTACACGGAAAATGCGGTCTCTCGTTTCTGAAATAGGGAAATCTGGAAAAAGTGCGAAACTATCGCCTGAAATGCGAAATCTGTCGATTTCAGAGAGAAAACTTACCTTTGCGTCGAAACCATGCCCTTCCAAAATTCTTTTCGATGAAATTCTCGATGCCATTCGAATTTTCACGTCAATTTACACGGAAAATGCGGTCTCTCGTTTCTGAAATAGGGAAATCTGGAAAAAAGTGCGAAACTATCGCCTGAAATGCGAAATCTGTCGATTTCAGAGAGAAAACTTACCTTTGCGTCGAAACCATGCCCTTCCAAAATTCTTTTCGATGAAATTCTCGATGCCATTCGAATTTTCACGTCAATTTACACGGAAAATGCGGTCTCTCGTTTCTGAAATAGCGAAATCTGGAAAAAGTGCGAAACTATCGCCTGAAATGCGAAATCTGTCGATTTCAGAGAGAAAACTTACCTTTGCGTCGAAACCATGCCCTTCCAAAATTCTTTTCGATGAAATTCTCGATGCCATTCGAATTTTCACGTCAATTTACACGGAAAATGCGGTCTCTCGTTTCTGAAATAGGGAAATCTGGAAAAAAGTGCGAAACTATCGCCTGAAATGCGAAATCTGTCGATTTCAGAGAGAAAACTTACCTTTGCGTCGAAACCATGCCCTTCCAAAATTCTTTTCGATGAAATTCTCGATGCCATTCGAATTTTCACGTCAATTTACACGGAAAATGCGGTCTCTCGTTTCTGAAATAGGGAAATCTGGAAAAAAGTGCGAAACTATCGCCTGAAATGCGAAATCTGTCGATTTCAGAGAGAAAACTTACCTTTGCGTCGAAACCATGCCCTTCCAAAATTCTTTTCGATGAAATTCTCGATGCCATTCGAATTTTCACGTCAATTTACACGGAAAATGCGGTCTCTCGTTTCTGAAATAGGGAAATCTGGAAAAAGTGCGAAACTATCGCCTGAAATGCGAAATCTGTCGATTTCAGAGAGAAAACTTACCTTTGCGTCGAAACCATGCCCTTCCAAAATTCTTTTCGATGAAATTCTCGATGCCATTCGAATTTTCACGTCAATTTACACGGAAAATGCGGTCTCTCGTTTCTGAAATAGGGAAATCTGGAAAAAGTGCGAAACTATCGCCTGAAATGCGAAATCTGTCGATTTCAGAGAGAAAACTTACCTTTGCGTCGAAACCATGCCCTTCCAAAATTCTTTTCGATGAAATTCTCGATGCCATTCGAATTTTCACGTCAATTTACACGGAAAATGCGGTCTCTCGTTTCTGAAATAGGGAAATCTGGAAAAAGTGCGAAACTATCGCCTGAAATGCGAAATCTGTCGATTTCAGAGAGAAAACTTACCTTTGCGTCGAAACCATGCCCTTCCAAAATTCTTTTCGATGAAATTCTCGATGCCATTCGAATTTTCACGTCAATTTACACGGAAAATGCGGTCTCTCGTTTCTGAAATAGGGAAATCTGGAAAAAGTGCGAAACTATCGCCTGAAATGCGAAATCTGTCGATTTCAGAGAGAAAACTTACCTTTGCGTCGAAACCATGCCCTTCCAAAATTCTTTTCGATGAAATTCTCGATGCCATTCGAATTTTCACGTCAATTTACACGGAAAATGCGGTCTCTCGTTTCTGAAATAGGGAAATCTGGAAAAAGTGCGAAACTATCGCCTGAAATGCGAAATCTGTCGATTTCAGAGAGAAAACTTAACTTTGCGTCGAAACCATGCCCTTCCAAAATTCTTTTCGATGAAATTCTCGATGCCATTCGAATTTTCACGTCAATTTACACGGAAAATGCGGTCTCTCGTTTCTGAAATAGGGAAATCTGGAAAAAGTGCGAAACTATCGCCTGAAATGCGAAATCTGTCGATTTCAGAGAGAAAACTTACCTTTGCGTCGAAACCATGCCCTTCCAAAATTCTTTTCGATGAAATTCTCGATGCCATTCGAATTTTCACGTCAATTTACACGGAAAATGCGGTCTCTCGTTTCTGAAATAGGGAAATCTGGAAAAAGTGCGAAACTATCGCCTGAAATGCGAAATCTGTCGATTTCAGAGAGAAAACTTACCTTTGCGTCGAAACCATGCCCTTCCAAAATTCTTTTCGATGAAATTCTCGATGCCATTCGAATTTTCACGTCAATTTACACGGAAAATGCGGTCTCTCGTTTCTGAAATAGGGAAATCTGGAAAAAGTGCGAAACTATCGCCTGAAATGCGAAATCTGTCGATTTCAGAGAGAAAACTTACCTTTGCGTCGAAACCATGCCCTTCCAAAATTCTTTTCGATGAAATTCTCGATGCCATTCGAATTTTCACGTCAATTTACACGGAAAATGCGGTCTCTCGTTTCTGAAATAGGGAAATCTGGAAAAAGTGCGAAACTATCGCCTGAAATGCGAAATCTGTCGATTTCAGAGAGAAAACTTACCTTTGCGTCGAAACCATGCCCTTCCAAAATTCTTTTCGATGAAATTCTCGATGCCATTCGAATTTTCACGTCAATTTACACGGAAAATGCGGTCTCTCGTTTCTGAAATAGGGAAATCTGGAAAAAAGTGCGAAACTATCGCCTGAAATGCGAAATCTGTCGATTTCAGAGAGAAAACTTACCTTTGCGTCGAAACCATGCCCTTCCAAAATTCTTTTCGATGAAATTCTCGATGCCATTCGAATTTTCACGTCAATTTACACGGAAAATGCGGTCTCTCGTTTCTGAAATAGGGAAATCTGGAAAAAGTGCGAAACTATCGCCTGAAATGCGAAATCTGTCGATTTCAGAGAGAAAACTTACCTTTGCGTCGAAACCATGCCCTTCCAAAATTCTTTTCGATGAAATTCTCGATGCCATTCGAATTTTCACGTCAATTTACACGGAAAAAGCGGTCTCTCGTTTCTGAAATAGGGAAATCTGGAAAAAGTGCGAAACTATCGCCTGAAATGCGAAATCTGTCGATTTCAGAGAGAAAACTTACCTTTGCGTCGAAACCATGCCCTTCCAAAATTCTTTTCGATGAAATTCTCGATGCCATTCGAATTTTCACGTCAATTTACACGGAAAATGCGGTCTCTCGTTTCTGAAATAGGGAAATCTGGAAAAAGTGCGAAACTATCGCCTGAAATGCGAAATCTGTCGATTTCAGAGAGAAAACTTACCTTTGCGTCGAAACCATGCCCTTCCAAAATTCTTTTCGATGAAATTCTCGATGCCATTCGAATTTTCACGTCAATTTACACGGAAAATGCGGTCTCTCGTTTCTGAAATAGGGAAATCTGGAAAAAAGTGCGAAACTATCGCCTGAAATGCGAAATCTGTCGATTTCAGAGAGAAAACTTACCTTTGCGTCGAAACCATGCCCTTCCAAAATTCTTTTCGATGAAATTCTCGATGCCATTCGAATTTTCACGTCAATTTACACGGAAAATGCGGTCTCTCGTTTCTGAAATAGGGAAATCTGGAAAAAGTGCGAAACTATCGCCTGAAATGCGAAATCTGTCGATTTCAGAGAGAAAACTTACCTTTGCGTCGAAACCATGCCCTTCCAAAATTCTTTTCGATGAAATTCTCGATGCCATTCGAATTTTCACGTCAATTTACACGGAAAATGCGGTCTCTCGTTTCTGAAATAGGGAAATCTGGAAAAAGTGCGAAACTATCGCCTGAAATGCGAAATCTGTCGATTTCAGAGAGAAAACTTACCTTTGCGTCGAAACCATGCCCTTCCAAAATTCTTTTCGATGAAATTCTCGATGCCATTCGAATTTTCACGTCAATTTACACGGAAAATGCGGTCTCTCGTTTCTGAAATAGGGAAATCTGGAAAAAGTGCGAAACTATCGCCTGAAATGCGAAATCTGTCGATTTCAGAGAGAAAACTTACCTTTGCGTCGAAACCATGCCCTTCCAAAATTCTTTTCGATGAAATTCTCGATGCCATTCGAATTTTCACGTCAATTTACACGGAAAATGCGGTCTCTCGTTTCTGAAATAGGGAAATCTGGAAAAAAGTGCGAAACTATCGCCTGAAATGCGAAATCTGTCGATTTCAGAGAGAAAACTTACCTTTCCGTCGAAACCATGCCCTTCCAAAATTCTTTTCGATGAAATTCTCGATGCCATTCGAATTTTCACGTCAATTTACACGGAAAATGCGGTCTCTCGTTTCTGAAATAGGGAAATCTGGAAAAAAGTGCGAAACTATCGCCTGAAATGCGAAATCTGTCGATTTCAGAGAGAAAACTTACCTTTGCGTCGAAACCATGCCCTTCCAAAATTCTTTTCGATGAAATTCTCGATGCCATTCGAATTTTCACGTCAATTTACACGGAAAATGCGGTCTCTCGTTTCTGAAATAGGGAAATCTGGAAAAAGTGCGAAACTATCGCCTGAAATGCGAAATCTGTCGATTTCAGAGAGAAAACTTACCTTTGCGTCGAAACCATGCCCTTCCAAAATTCTTTTCGATGAAATTCTCGATGCCATTCGAATTTTCACGTCAATTTACACGGAAAATGCGGTCTCTCGTTTCTGAAATAGGGAAATCTGGAAAAAAGTGCGAAACTATCGCCTGAAATGCGAAATCTGTCGATTTCAGAGAGAAAACTTACCTTTGCGTCGAAACCATGCCCTTCCAAAATTCTTTTCGATGAAATTCTCGATGCCATTCGAATTTTCACGTCAATTTACACGGAAAATGCGGTCTCTCGTTTCTGAAATAGGGAAATCTGGAAAAAAGTGCGAAACTATCGCCTGAAATGCGAAATCTGTCGATTTCAGAGAGAAAACTTACCTTTGCGTCGAAATCATGCCCTTCCAAAATTCTTTTCGATGAAATTCTCCATGCCATTCGAATTTTCACGTCAATTTACACGGAAAATGCGGTCTCTCGTTTCTGAAATAGCGAAATCTGGAAAAAGTGCGAAACTATCGCCTGAAATGCGAAATCTGTCGATTTCAGAGAGAAAACTTACCTTTGCGTCGAAACCATGCCCTTCCAAAATTCTTTTCGATGAAATTCTCGATGCCATTCGAATTTTCACGTCAATTTACACGGAAAATGCGGTCTCTCGTTTCTGAAATAGGGAAATCTGGAAAAAAGTGCGAAACTATCGCCTGAAATGCGAAATCTGTCGATTTCAGAGAGAAAACTTACCTTTGCGTCGAAACCATGCCCTTCCAAAATTCTTTTCGATGAAATTCTCGATGCCATTCGAATTTTCACGTCAATTTACACGGAAAATGCGGTCTCTCGTTTCTGAAATAGGGAAATCTGGAAAAAAGTGCGAAACTATCGCCTGAAATGCGAAATCTGTCGATTTCAGAGAGAAAACTTACCTTTGCGTCGAAACCATGCCCTTCCAAAATTCTTTTCGATGAAATTCTCGATGCCATTCGAATTTTCACGTCAATTTACACGGAAAATGCGGTCTCTCGTTTCTGAAATAGGGAAATCTGGAAAAAGTGCGAAACTATCGCCTGAAATGCGAAATCTGTCGATTTCAGAGAGAAAACTTACCTTTGCGTCGAAACCATGCCCTTCCAAAATTCTTTTCGATGAAATTCTCGATGCCATTCGAATTTTCACGTCAATTTACACGGAAAATGCGGTCTCTCGTTTCTGAAATAGGGAAATCTGGAAAAAAGTGCGAAACTATCGCCTGAAATGCGAAATCTGTCGATTTCAGAGAGAAAACTTACCTTTGCGTCGAAACCATGCCCTTCCAAAATTCTTTTCGATGAAATTCTCGATGCCATTCGAATTTTCACGTCAATTTACACGGAAAATGCGGTCTCTCGTTTCTGAAATAGGGAAATCTGGAAAAAGTGCGAAACTATCGCCTGAAATGCGAAATCTGTCGATTTCAGAGAGAAAACTTACCTTTGCGTCGAAACCATGCCCTTCCAAAATTCTTTTCGATGAAATTCTCGATGCCATTCGAATTTTCACGTCAATTTACACGGAAAATGCGGTCTCTCGTTTCTGAAATAGCGAAATCTGGAAAAAGTGCGAAACTATCGCCTGAAATGCGAAATCTGTCGATTTCAGAGAGAAAACTTACCTTTGCGTCGAAACCATGCCCTTCCAAAATTCTTTTCGATGAAATTCTCGATGCCATTCGAATTTTCACGTCAATTTACACGGAAAATGCGGTCTCTCGTTTCTGAAATAGGGAAATCTGGAAAAAAGTGCGAAACTATCGCCTGAAATGCGAAATCTGTCGATTTCAGAGAGAAAACTTACCTTTGCGTCGAAACCATGCCCTTCCAAAATTCTTTTCGATGAAATTCTCGATGCCATTCGAATTTTCACGTCAATTTACACGGAAAATGCGGTCTCTCGTTTCTGAAATAGGGAAATCTGGAAAAAGTGCGAAACTATCGCCTGAAATGCGAAATCTGTCGATTTCAGAGAGAAAACTTACCTTTGCGTCGAAACCATGCCCTTCCAAAATTCTTTTCGATGAAATTCTCGATGCCATTCGAATTTTCACGTCAATTTACACGGAAAATGCGGTCTCTCGTTTCTGAAATAGGGAAATCTGGAAAAAGTGCGAAACTATCGCCTGAAATGCGAAATCTGTCGATTTCAGAGAGAAAACTTACCTTTGCGTCGAAACCATGCCCTTCCAAAATTCTTTTCGATGAAATTCTCGATGCCATTCGAATTTTCACGTCAATTTACACGGAAAATGCGGTCTCTCGTTTCTGAAATAGGGAAATCTGGAAAAAGTGCGAAACTATCGCCTGAAATGCGAAATCTGTCGATTTCAGAGAGAAAACTTACCTTTGCGTCGAAACCATGCCCTTCCAAAATTCTTTTCGATGAAATTCTCGATGCCATTCGAATTTTCACGTCAATTTACACGGAAAATGCGGTCTCTCGTTTCTGAAATAGGGAAATCTGGAAAAAGTGCGAAACTATCGCCTGAAATGCGAAATCTGTCGATTTCAGAGAGAAAACTTACCTTTGCGTCGAAACCATGCCCTTCCAAAATTCTTTTCGATGAAATTCTCGATGCCATTCGAATTTTCACGTCAATTTACACGGAAAATGCGGTCTCTCGTTTCTGAAATAGGGAAATCTGGAAAAAAGTGCGAAACTATCGCCTGAAATGCGAAATCTGTCGATTTCAGAGAGAAAACTTACCTTTGCGTCGAAACCATGCCCTTCCAAAATTCTTTTCGATGAAATTCTCGATGCCATTCGAATTTTCACGTCAATTTACACGGAAAATGCGGTCTCGCGTTTCTGAAATAGGGAAATCTGGAAAAAGTGCGAAACTATCGCCTGAAATGCGAAATCTGTCGATTTCAGAGAGAAAACTTACCTTTGCGTCGAAACCATGCCCTTCCAAAATTCTTTTCGATGAAATTCTCGATGCCATTCGAATTTTCACGTCAATTTACACGGAAAATGCGGTCTCTCGTTTCTGAAATAGGGAAATCTGGAAAAAGTGCGAAACTATCGCCTGAAATGCGAAATCTGTCGATTTCAGAGAGAAAACTTACCTTTGCGTCGAAACCATGCCCTTCCAAAATTCTTTTCGATGAAATTCTCGATGCCATTCGAATTTTCACGTCAATTTACACGGAAAATGCGGTCTCTCGTTTCTGAAATAGGGAAATCTGGAAAAAGTGCGAAACTATCGCCTGAAATGCGAAATCTGTCGATTTCAGAGAGAAAACTTACCTTTGCGTCGAAACCATGCCCTTCCAAAATTCTTTTCGATGAAATTCTCGATGCCATTCGAATTTTCACGTCAATTTACACGGAAAATGCGGTCTCTCGTTTCTGAAATAGGGAAATCTGGAAAAAGTGCGAAACTATCGCCTGAAATGCGAAATCTGTCGATTTCAGAGAGAAAACTTACCTTTGCGTCGAAACCATGCCCTTCCAAAATTCTTTTCGATGAAATTCTCGATGCCATTCGAATTTTCACGTCAATTTACACGGAAAATGCGGTCTCTCGTTTCTGAAATAGGGAAATCTGGAAAAAGTGCGAAACTATCGCCTGAAATGCGAAATCTGTCGATTTCAGAGAGAAAACTTACCTTTGCGTCGAAACCATGCCCTTCCAAAATTCTTTTCGATGAAATTCTCGATGCCATTCGAATTTTCACGTCAATTTACACGGAAAATGCGGTCTCTCGTTTCTGAAATAGGGAAATCTGGAAAAAGTGCGAAACTATCGCCTGAAATGCGAAATCTGTCGATTTCAGAGAGAAAACTTACCTTTGTGTCGAAACCATGCCCTTCCAAAATTCTTTTCGATGAAATTCTCGATGCCATTCGAATTTTCACGTCAATTTACACGGAAAATGCGGTCTCTCGTTTCTGAAATAGGGAAATCTGGAAAAAGTGCGAAACTATCGCCTGAAATGCGAAATCTGTCGATTTCAGAGAGAAAACTTACCTTTGCGTCGAAACCATGCCCTTCCAAAATTCTTTTCGATGAAATTCTCGATGCCATTCGAATTTTCACGTCAATTTACACGGAAAATGCGGTCTCTCGTTTCTGAAATAGGGAAATCTGGAAAAAGTGCGAAACTATCGCCTGAAATGCGAAATCTGTCGATTTCAGAGAGAAAACTTACCTTTGCGTCGAAACCATGCCCTTCCAAAATTCTTTTCGATGAAATTCTCGATGCCATTCGAATTTTCACGTCAATTTACACGGAAAATGCGGTCTCTCGTTTCTGAAATAGGGAAATCTGGAAAAAGTGCGAAACTATCGCCTGAAATGCGAAATCTGTCGATTTCAGAGAGAAAACTTACCTTTGCGTCGAAACCATGCCCTTCCAAAATTCTTTTCGATGAAATTCTCGATGCCATTCGAATTTTCACGTCAATTTACACGGAAAATGCGGTCTCTCGTTTCTGAAATAGGGAAATCTGGAAAAAGTGCGAAACTATCGCCTGAAATGCGAAATCTGTCGATTTCAGAGAGAAAACTTACCTTTGCGTCGAAACCATGCCCTTCCAAAATTCTTTTCGATGAAATTCTCGATGCCATTCGAATTTTCACGTCAATTTACACGGAAAATGCGGTCTCTCGTTTCTGAAATAGGGAAATCTGGAAAAAGTGCGAAACTATCGCCTGAAATGCGAAATCTGTCGATTTCAGAGAGAAAACTTACCTTTGCGTCGAAACCATGCCCTTCCAAAATTCTTTTCGATGAAATTCTCGATGCCATTCGAATTTTCACGTCAATTTACACGGAAAATGTTTCTGAAATAGGGAAATCTGGAAAAAGTGCGAAACTATCGCCTGATATGCGAAATCTGTCGATTTCAGAGAGAAAACTTACCTTTGCGTCGAAACCATGCCCTTCCAAAATTCTTTTCGATGAAATTCTCGATGCCATTCGAATTTTCACGTCAATTTACACGGAAAATGTCACGTCCCGCGACCTCCACTGAGCCCTCCTTACACTTCAGAACTCGTAAGAATCTAAAATTACGTTTAGTTTAAGTATACACTCGTCAGAATGACATTTTCCATAATATAACAATACGTTAATAATTCACATACTTACTTAGTTAATGTTCTTACCATTTAATTGTAGACTAGCTTTATATAATTCATCGCCAATTCTTCGTAGTCATATAAGCGTATATAAAACAAATGAAAATTCAATACTATATATTGCATTAATTACTCAAGGTTACTTTGTTAATATCGATACTTACTTTATCATATAATTTACTTCATCTCCTAGATTCACACGCATTGCCTGCAAAGAACCTATATAATTAGTGCAGTACATAAATTATTATTCGACATTATGTCAACAACACCGTAATTATAATTAGGTTAGGTATTACCTCGTGGTAGATATTTGTTATGGCATACAAGAAACCGCGGATCTTATAATGTCTAACTAATATGCACGCTACGCCTTGTATGCAGCAGAGATATCTACTACATACATATAAATATATACATACATTCTCGCTATACGTACTACAATAACACGACACATGCGTCAAGCGTCACATAGGCGGAGCCGCCGAGCGCCATTACGAGCGTATACGCGCGCCATTCATACGCACCGGCTCACTACGATAACAGATCAACGTCTCACGCACGTCTAAGGATTATGATAACTATTACCACTAGGCGGTTAACTTGTTCCAAGTAAATTCACGTCTCGCGGAATACAAAATACGTGAAACTAATCAGTAAAAAAGTCCTTCTGTAGTAATAGTTATATAGCAATAACTAATCAGAAGCTTATAATACATACAAGTGCAAAATTATTACGAGACGTTCATCCGTATATCGCCGCTGATCCTACGTGAGTGTTACATCATCCAATATTATAATTTTAACATTATTCGATCTCAATCTAATACGAATTCTTACTCGATCTTATACTAATATATATATATATCTAATCGATCTTATACACGATCAACCTATATCTTATATCTATACCAAAACCCTCATTGTAAATCGATCATATATCGATCCTATACTCTGATTAACAAATCAGATCTAATCAAATTCTTAAACTATTTCGATCTACGAATCGAATCCTAACAAATTCAAAATCATTAGTTATAAGAATGTACATGTGCCTGTATGTATAATTATTTTGTATTAACGTCCTAGTAATTATAAACCATTTATACCTAACCAGGTCTCAATTCAATTGACCCTTATCAACTGATGGATATACATAAAACCTTAACATATTGCAAGATCATTAAGCTATTAGCGTGCACTGAATGAATTACATAAAGGAGCTCGACTAATTCGGTTCCCATATCTTTTAAGATAGTTGCCTCGTGTGCAAGGGTCGGTGTAATCCCGCATATTCTTACACATCCTTACCTTCGTGGAGCAGGCTCGCCCTCGCTTCTGGATATCCTGACCGTGGAGCGGGCTCGTCCCTGCCTCTGGTCATTCTCTTGTGGAGCGGGCTCGTCCCAGCTTCCAGTTACCCTTCCGTGGAGCTGGCGTGATCAGCTTCCGGAAATCTCCATTATTTCCTACGGAGCAGACTAGTTCCGCTTCTAGGAAATTCTCATACCTATACCCAACACAACACCGCGCTCACCTGTCGCATCGGAAAGGTCAACAACCTGGAACCAATTGTCGTACCTCCCTCGGTCGGTTTAAGCTATAAATTACCTCTAACACCTTACGGGTCATACGCTATATCGGGTTCACCTAGGTGAAACTTACCTGAAACGGCTCCCACTCTTGAACCTTGCTTTTCATGAACGGGAAACCAAAGCCGAATCAGTCCCGATTTTTTGCTAAGCGATGACATTGGGGAGTTAGAGTTTCATTTACCAAAAATCATAATCGCGATAAATCGAAATTCGCTTATCCAATCCATCAGCTGATACCCCGAAATCTACATCCCAACAATTACAAAACTCCAGTAGTAGCACATTCATTCAGTTACCCATTCATCCTATTAACAATAAACATGTTTAGTCCAGACTATAGATATGCGGAAAGATGGACGTTTTCCAGTAAATGAAAATCACACATCATATAAACTAATTCCAATCGCAGCGGACACCAATCCACTGCTATATCCAAGTGATTTGCATCCGGATGATCCTAGAGGGCAGAACCGCAACGCCGGCGAAGCCCCATCTTTATTAGACGTCAAAATCAGCCAATTGAATTTGAATTCAACAAATCCCACCGAAGGGACTACTCTCCTTAGACCCCGACCATCGTGCCGCACGAACCCAAAGAAAACTACAATTACTACCCCCCCCCCCCCCCCCTGACTAGAAATACTACAATAAATATAATATAAATATAATAATAATAATAATAACAAATAGGAATAAGAATAATAGTAAGAATAAGTAATAATAATAATAAAACTGAATATATTTATACATGTTATTTCTATTTTTCTATACATATATATATATATATATATATATATATATATATATATATATATGAATAGATGGTGACAGCTGCCGAATTATGAAATTAATCACCTTCTGTTCCTTCGCTATCCTAATATAATAAATAAATACTTCTCCGAATCTCCACTATATTTCCTGCTTCTGTGCATTCCCAAGCTTTACGACGCTCTCGGGACGTAACAGAGTAGTAAATATAAAATTGGTGACAGAGCGGTGGGATTCGACAAAGAAGGATTCGACAAAGAAGGATTCGACAAAGAAGGATTCGACAAAGAAGGATTCGACAAAGAAGGATTCGACAAAGAAGGATATATATTTCTTTTACCCGCTACGCTCTAATAACAAGTTCAGTAACTTATTCAACTATTTATTCATTATATTTATTTTGTAGTCTTATTTATTATCAAAATGGCACACTCCGATCCCGAATACCTACCCATTATCGAAGAATCAACCTCACCAACAGAACCTTCCTTAGCTTCTCTTCGTAGAACAATTCTCGAATTTGAGAATCCAAAAACCACAGAAGTTCCACCACGAATATCCAAATTAGGAACCTTCTCTCCAAGCAACCGTAGCGAGCCTACACTTTTGGAAAACCTGCAATCTCAAATTAATTCCATAACAGAAATTCTTAAATCCTTATCTCTCGGAGACACATCGTCAACATCAGCTCCTGGGAAACTAACAAATGGTTGTAGTACTACTAACCCTAACAATTTTAATTCACAAATTTCTTTAAGGGACGCATTGGAAACAGTTCCACAATTCGACGGTACGAATATACCGGTATTCCAATTCGCTCGGGCATGTAAACGCGCAAAAGATACAATCGCTAATTACTCCGAACCAGATTTAGCTCGTCTTCTCCGAAATAAACTCACGGGTCATGCTTATTTGGCGATAGAAGATCATCATTTTAACACGGTAGACGCACTCGTAAATAGACTCAAGCAAGTTTTCGCACCAGCAAAAACTTCCAATCACTTACGTGGCGAACTCGCGAATATTACAAAACGTCCTAAGGAAAGTATTTTAGACTACATTAGCCGCATAAAAGATTTGCAATCAGCAATTTTAGATTCCGAAAAGGAACGTCACAGAGCAACACACAGTGAATGGAGGAAAGAAATAGACGAATTCACCTTAGAATCATTTATTAATGGCCTTCCGCCGGAAGAAAGATTACACATGCGAGTATCAGGCTTCCGCGACCTGCACGATGCTTTCGATAAAAGCATCCAAGTCACGAAAAGCATTGAAAGGGATCGCCAAATTTTTTCAAATCGACTCACAACTCCGAATTCCAGTAAACCAATTCAACAAGATCCAGAAACTAAATGCCAATTGTGTGACAAATACGGTCATACCGCGCGCCAGTGCCGTACGCGTATTCCGTATACAAATAATTTTAAGCCTACAGCTCATTTGCTTAATCCAAATAATAATAATAGCAATAAGAATAATGTTAATATAAATAAATCTCCTCCATTTCGCGACATTCCAACGTGTCATTATTGTAAAAAATTAGGTCATTCGATTAACGAATGCCGGAAACGGGCCTACGCGAATCTCATAAAAGATTCGGGAAACGCGCAGGTTCCCCCGACGAAACTGGGCGAACCGTCCGGGGGAATATCCGCAGAATCGCGTCCAATCTTTCCAATAACGAGCGAAACACCGTCCAGTTCGAATCAAGAATAGCTTCAATTAATTTAGACAAAGGGAAAAACGTACCCTCTATCATCATCGAATCCGTAGATTTCAATTGCCTCACGGAATTTATGATCGACACAGGCTCAGAATTAAATATTGTAAAGCAATCTACATTAAAAAATCAAACGCCCATAAATATTCAGAATATCTATCAACTATCGGGTATCACCGATCAATATGTAAAAACACTCGGTACCACGACTCTCAATCTCTTTGGACATAATGTCATAATTCACGTGGTAACCGACGATTTCCCTATAGAATACGGCGGTATTCTCGGGTCAGAATTTTTCAAAAATCATAAAGTAAAAATCGAATACGCCGATGAATATATCGAATTCAACGGTGTAGTAATTCCATTCAATAAAAAGGAAACGGTGGTAGTTCCTCCCCGAACGAGTCTCGTCTCCCACGTTAATTTAAAAGGCACGACCTTGAAGGAGGGTTATATCCCACGTTTGTACGCGTGTGACGGTGTATACTTAGGTAATGTAGCCGTACGCAACACAAACGGCAGGGCCTTCCTACGTGTAATTAACACGAGAGAGGAGGAAGTCGAATTGGAAATACCCACTGTCGAACTAAAAGATTACGAACTCACTGAACCTCCAAAAATCTCAAAATCTCTCGCGGAACCACGGAGTATTCAAAAATCAAAATCCTCAGAATCTCTTAAAAATACTCCTGGTACCGACAAGATCTTAGGATCTTCTTCCAATTCTTCTAATTCTTCTAATTCTAATTCTAATTCCAATTCTAATCAAATTACCCGACGCGGTAATCTATCTACAAATTCGGAGATTCAAAGAAATCGTAATCTATCGCGCAATCTTTATCAAATAAATATTACAGAATCTCGCATCAACAAATTAAAGGAATCACTACGTCTTGAACATTTAAATCTAGAAGAGAAAAATCATGTCGAATATCTCATATCAAGATATCATTCCGTCTTTCATCTACCCGATGAATCGCTCGAGTGTACTGACGTTATTCATCACTCAATTGTAACTACCGATAACGCTCCAGTACACACGAAACAATACAGGTTTCCGCCGATTCATAAAGAGGAAATCAACAAACAAATTAATGAATTATTAGAAAACAATATTATTCGTCCGTCAGTTTCTCCTTATAATTCCCCTTTATGGATCGTGCCCAAAAAACCAGACGCAGATGGCAATAAGCGATGGCGTATGGTAATCGATTACAGAAATTTAAACAAAAAGACAATCGGCGATGCGTACCCACTCCCAAATATTAATGAAATTCTAGATCAATTGGGAGGTGCTAAATATTTTTCTATTTTTGACTTAGCCTCTGGATTTCACCAGATACCAATGAATAAAGCCGACGCACCAAAGACTGCCTTTTCTACACCGTATGGTCATTATGAATTCTCACGTATGCCTTTTGGACTTAAAAATGCGCCAGCAACGTTCCAACGATTAATGGATCACGTACTTACCGGTATGCAGGGTTTAGAGATGTTCGTGTACCTCGACGATATAGTTTTATACGCCAGTTCACTAAAGGAACACGACATTAAATTTAAAAAACTAGCGGAAAAATTAAAAGAAGCGAATCTTAAATTACAACCTAGTAAATGCGAATTCTTAAGGAAAGAAGTTATGTATTTGGGCCATATAATCTCAAAAAAGGGCGTACGACCCGATCCAAACAAAATCGAAGCCGTAAAGAACTTCCCAAAACCACGAAATCCAAAATCCATAAAACAATTTCTCGGTCTTACCGGATATTACCGGAAATTCATACCAAATTTTTCTAAAATTGCACGGCCTTTAACTACTTTGCTTAAGAAAAATACACCGTATACCTGGAACGACAAACAAGAACAAGCATTTGTACACCTAAGGGATGAACTTTGTAAGGAGCCCATACTCCAATATCCCGACTTCACGCGCGAATTCAATGTAACTACTGATGCTTCCGAATACGCTATTGGTGGAGTATTAACTCAAGGCGAACCAGGAAAAGATTTACCAATCGCTTATGCGTCACGAACCTTAAATCAAGCCGAAACAAATTATTCCACAATAGAGAAAGAATTATTAGCTATCGTCTATTGTATAAATCATTTCAGACCATATTTGTACGGTCGGAAATTCACACTATTAACAGATCATCGACCATTAGTATGGCTACATAGAGTCAAGGATCCAACCTCCAGACTCGTACGATGGCGTCTTAAGCTCGCCGAGTACGATTACGAGATTCAGTATCGACCTGGGAAACAAAATCTATTAGCGGACGCACTCTCGAGAAATGCCCCATACGAAGAGCATGCTGAAGTACTCCCAATCAGACGACGAACCAGTTCCAGCGACGAATCATTGTTCAGTTTTCCACCAACGAGGAAAAAACAAAAGACGTCCGACGAAACCGAATCTTCACCCAGAGAACCTGAAAAGAAAATCGAATCAGTTCCGAACGAGGAAGCAACAAACTTACCATTCACGGAAGAACTCGACGAAGATGTCTTCGAAAACAGGAATACAGGCCGCAATCCAACGTCAAACGACGATATTTCAATTAACCAGAGCATCGAATCCGTCAACGACATCCTAAATAGAACAACAGAAGATCAAGCACAAAATCCAATGGACTACAGTGATATACTTACTGAATCATCCGAAGACGACACCGTCACTTCCACAGAAGAAATTTTTGAACCAGTATCGCGTGAATACCAATTTCAAGGGAATCAAGAAAAGCCAAAATCCACAAAATCCAGGGACCCATTACGCATACGTAATGATAACATTGTAATCTTCATCGACTGCAAAAGCAACCCCGTCGACGCAGGTGCTGAAAATTTAAAGGAAGCAGGTTTATTGCCAACCTATGAACATTTAACTCTAG
Source organism: Nysson spinosus (assembly GCA_910591585.2). Taxonomy (NCBI): domain Eukaryota; kingdom Metazoa; phylum Arthropoda; class Insecta; order Hymenoptera; family Crabronidae; genus Nysson; species Nysson spinosus. The sequence continues at coordinate 146,566 of CAJUYC020000099.1, read as the reverse complement.
GAAGAGCATCAGTGCACAAATTAAATAATAATACTCTAATAAGCTTGCCAATTAAGGAAACATCGCAAACCCCTCTCGATATGGATATCTTCAAAATTTCTCTCGAATCACTACGCGATGTCATACAGGAGCTGCACCTAGAATCAATAAGTATAGCCAAAACTTCAAAAATCAATAGAATTTCATGGTCAATTATTCGAGAAATGATAGAGAATTATTTACAAGATTCACAGACTGCAATTACAATATGCTTGCAACTCGTACGCATCCCAGCAGAAAATCAACGATGTGAAATTATCAAAGAAAATCACAATTCCGCAGTAGGAGGACATAAAGGCGTCAATAAAACCTACAAACGTATCAGACATCATTATTTTTGGCAAGGAATGAAAAGGGACATACAACACTATATCCAACTGTGTTTGGACTGTCAGCGCAGTAAATTAGTCCGTGTAAAAACACGACAGCCCATGGTTCTTACCGATACACCTGGAGCTGCCTTCGATAAAATTGGATTGGACATCGTCGGTCCACTACCAACCACCAAAAGAGGAAACACTTACATTTTAACGATACAAGATTTATTAACGAAATTCTCTCTCGCTATTCCTCTACCTGAAGCAACGTCACTCCGTATAGCCGACGCCTTCGTCAAAGAATTCATTTGCCGATTCGCCGCGCCGAAGGTTATCCTAACGGATCAAGGAAGTAATTTCATAAGCAGTTTCATGAAAATCGTTACAAGAAAATTCCGCATTAAACAATGCAAAACCACAGCCTTTCGCCCACAATCAAACGGATCTCTGGAAAGATCACACCACTCTCTCGTCGAATATTTAAAAATGTTCGTAAGCAATAATTACGACTGGGACGAATGGTTAAATTTAGCATCATTTTCCTACAACACAAGCGTACATGAAAGTACAAAATACACACCTCATGAACTAGTCTTTGGTAAACCAGCCAGAGTTCCATCCAGCAGCATCTACCTAGATGACCGCGACGATGAAACGTATCAAGGTTACCTAGGAAAACTAAATGACATTATCCAGTCATCCCAAGAAGCCGCAAGAGAAAATCTTATAAGTGCAAAATTACGATCAAAGGCATATTACGATCGTCGAGCACAAGAAGTAAACTTCAGGAAAGGTGAAGCCGTGTTCGTCCTTTGCGAACCCAGGAAAGGAAAATTCGCCGAACAATATTCCGGTCCACACCAGATTCTGGAGGTACTTCCCAATGGAAACCTTCGCATCCAATGGCGCAGAGGAACGAGAATCATCCACCCTAATAAGGCCAGAAGATCAAGGATCAGCATCGAAACTTCTCGCCTTTAGGACTTAAAAGAAAATGATTCCTTCCACTCACCATTTTCTTTTTCCAAGGGGGGAGGTGTCACGTCCCGCGACCTCCACTGAGCCCTCCTTACACTTCAGAACTCGTAAGAATCTAAAATTACGTTTAGTTTAAGTATACACTCGTCAGAATGACATTTTCCATAATATAACAATACGTTAATAATTCACATACTTACTTAGTTAATGTTCTTACCATTTAATTGTAGACTAGCTTTATATAATTCATCGCCAATTCTTCGTAGTCATATAAGCGTATATAAAACAAATGAAAATTCAATACTATATATTGCATTAATTACTCAAGGTTACTTTGTTAATATCGATACTTACTTTATCATATAATTTACTTCATCTCCTAGATTCACACGCATTGCCTGGAAAGAACCTATATAATTAGTGCAGTACATAAATTATTATTCGACATTATGTCAACAACACCGTAATTATAATTAGGTTAGGTATTACCTCGTGGTAGATATTTGTTATGGCATACAAGAAACCGCGGATCTTATAATGTCTAACTAATATTCACGCTACGCCTTGTATGCAGCAGAGATATCTACTACATACATATAAATATATACATACATTCTCGCTATACGTACTACAATAACACGACACATGCGTCAAGCGTCACATAGGCGGAGCCGCCGAGCGCCATTACGAGCGTATACGCGCGCCATTCATACGCACCGGCTCACTACGATAACAGATCAACGTCTCACGCACGTCTAAGGATTATGATAACTATTACCACTAGGCGGTTAACTTGTTCCAAGTAAATTCACGTCTCGCGGAATACAAAATACGTGAAACTAATCAGTAAAAAAGTCCTTCTGTAGTAATAGTTATATAGCAATAACTAATCAGAAGCTTATAATACATACAAGTGCAAAATTATTACGAGACGTTCATCCGTATATCGCCGCTGATCCTACGTGAGTGTTACATCATCCAATATTATAATTTTAACATTATTCGATCTCAATCTAATACGAATTCTTACTCGATCTTATACTAATATATATATATATCTAATCGATCTTATACACGATCAACCTATATCTTATATCTATACCAAAACCCTCATTGTAAATCGATCATATATCGATCCTATACTCTGATTAACAAATCAGATCTAATCAAATTCTTAAACTATTTCGATCTACGAATCGAATCCTAACAAATTCAAAATCATTAGTTATAAGAATGTACATGTGCCTGTATGTATAATTATTTTGTATTAACGTCCTAGTAATTATAAACCATTTATACCTAACCAGGTCTCAATTCAATTGACCCTTATCAACTGATGGATATACATAAAACCTTAACATATTGCAAGATCATTAAGCTATTAGCGTGCACTGAATGAATTACATAAAGGAGCTCGACTAATTCGGTTCCCATATCTTTTAAGATAGTTGCCTCGTGTGCAAGGGTCGGTGTAATCCCGCATATTCTTACACATCCTTACCTTCGTGGAGCAGGCTCGCCCTCGCTTCTGGATATCCTGACCGTGGAGCGGGCTCGTCCCTGCCTCTGGTCATTCTCTTGTGGAGCGGGCTCGTCCCAGCTTCCAGTTACCCTTCCGTGGAGCTGGCGTGATCAGCTTCCGGAAATCTCCATTATTTCCTACGGAGCAGACTAGTTCCGCTTCTAGGAAATTCTCATACCTATACCCAACACAACACCGCGCTCACCTGTCGCATCGGAAAGGTCAACAACCTGGAACCAATTGTCGTACCTCCCTCGGTCGGTTTAAGCTATAAATTACCTCTAACACCTTACGGGTCATACGCTATATCGGGTTCACCTAGGTGAAACTTACCTGAAACGGCTCCCACTCTTGAACCTTGCTTTTCATGAACGGGAAACCAAAGCCGAATCAGCCCCGATTTTTTGCTAAGCGATGACATTGGGGAGTTAGAGTTTCATTTACCAAAAATCATAATCGCGATAAATCGAAATTCGCTTATCCAATCCATCAGCTGATACCCCGAAATCTACATCCCAACAATTACAAAACTCCAGTAGTAGCACATTCATTCAGTTACCCATTCATCCTATTAACAATAAACATGTTTAGTCCAGACTATAGATATGCGGAAAGATGGACGTTTTCCAGTAAATGAAAATCACACATCATATAAACTAATTCCAATCGCAGCGGACACCAATCCACTGCTATATCCAAGTGATTTGCATCCGGATGATCCTAGAGGGCAGAACCGCAACGCCGGCGAAGCCCCATCTTTATTAGACGTCAAAATCAGCCAATTGAATTTGAATTCAACAAATCCCACCGAAGGGACTACTCTCCTTAGACCCCGACCATCGTGCCGCACGAACCCAAAGAAAACTACAATTACTACCCCCCCCCCCTGACTAGAAATACTACAATAAATATAATATAAATATAATAATAATAATAATAACAAATAGGAATAAGAATAATAGTAAGAATAAGTAATAATAATAATAAAACTGAATATATTTATACATGTTATTTCTATTTTTCTATACATATATATATATATATATATATATATATGAATAGATGGTGACAGCTGCCGAATTATGAAATTAATCACCTTCTGTTCCTTCGCTATCCTAATATAATAAATAAATACTTCTCCGAATCTCCACTATATTTCCTGCTTCTGTGCATTCCCAAGCTTTACGACGCTCTCGGGACGTAACAAAAATGCGGTCTCTCGTTTCTGAAATAGGGAAATCTGGAAAAAGTGCGAAACTATCGCCTGATATGCGAAATCTGTCGATTTCAGAGAGAAAACTTACCTTTGCGTCGAAACCATGCCCTTCCAAAATTCTTTTCGATGAAATTCTCGACGCCATTCGAATTTTCACGTCAATTTACACGGAAAATGCGGTCTCTCGTTTCTGAAATAGGGAAATCTGGAAAAAGTGCGAAACTATCGCCTGAAATGCGAAATCTGTCGATTTCAGAGAGAAAACTTACCTTTGCGTCGAAACCATGCCCTTCCAAAATTCTTTTCGATGAAATTCTCGATGCCATTCGAATTTTCACGTCAATTTACACGGAAAATGCGGTCTCTCGTTTCTGAAATAGGGAAATCTGGAAAAAGTGCGAAACTATCGCCTGTGTTACGTCCCGAGAGCGTCGTAAAGCTTGGGAATGCACAGAAGCAGGAAATATAGTGGAGATTCGGAGAAGTATTTATTTATTATATTAGGATAGCGAAGGAACAGAAGGTGATTAATTTCATAATTCGGCAGCTGTCACCATCTATTCATATATATATATATATATATATATATATATATATATATGTATATAAAAATAGAAATAACATGTATAAATATATTCAGTTTTATTATTATTATTACTTATTCTTACTATTATTCTTATTCCTATTTGTTATTATTATTATTATCATATTTATATTATATTTATTGTAGTATTTCTAGTCAGGGGGGGGGGGGAGTAATTGTAGTTTTCTTTGGGTTCGTGCGGCACGATGGTCGGGGTCTAAGGAGAGTAGTCCCTTCGGTGGGATTTGTTGAATTCAAATTCAATTGGCTGATTTTGACGTCTAATAAAGATGGGGCTTCGCCGGCGTTGCGGTTCTGCCCTCTAGGATCATCCGGATGCAAATCACTTGGATATAGCAGTGGATTGGTGTCCGCTGCGATTGGAATTAGTTTATATGATGTGTGATTTTCATTTACTGGAAAACGTCCATCTTTCCGCATATCTATAGTCTGGACTAAACATGTTTATTGTTAATAGGATGAATGGGTAACTGAATGAATGTGCTACTACTGGAGTTTTGTAATTGTTGGGATGTAGATTTCGGGGTATCAGCTGATGGATTGGATAAGCGAATTTCGATTTATCGCGATTATGATTTTTGGTAAATGAAACTCTAACTCCCCAATGTCATCGCTTAGCAAAAAATCGGGGGCTGATTCGGCTTTGGTTTCCCGTTCATGAAAAGCAAGGTTCAAGAGTGGGAGCCGTTTCAGGTAAGTTTCACCTAGGTGAACCCGATATAGCGTATGACCCGTAAGGTGTTAGAGGTAATTTATAGCTTAAACCGACCGAGGGAGGTACGACAATTGGTTCCAGGTTGTTGACCTTTCCGATGCGACAGGTGAGCGCGGTGTTGTGTTGGGTATAGGTATGAGAATTTCCTAGAAGCGGAACTAGTCTGCTCCGTAGGAAATAATGGAGATTTCCGGAAGCTGATCACGCCAGCTCCACGGAAGGGTAACTGGAAGCTGGGACGAGCCCGCTCCACAAGAGAATGACCAGAGGCAGGGACGAGCCCGCTCCACGGTCAGGATATCCAGAAGCGAGGGCGAGCCTGCTCCACGAAGGTAAGGATGTGTAAGAATATGCGGGATTACACCGACCCTTGCACACGAGGCAACTATCTTAAAAGATATGGGAACCGAATTAGTCGAGCTCCTTTATGTAATTCATTCAGTGCACGCTAATAGCTTAATGATCTTGCAATATGTTAAGGTTTTATGTATATCCATCAGTTGATAAGGGTCAATTGAATTGAGACCTGGTTAGGTATAAATGGTTTATAATTACTAGGACGTTAATACAAAATAATTATACATACAGGCACATGTACATTCTTATAACTAATGATTTTGAATTTGTTAGGATTCGATTCGTAGATCGAAATAGTTTAAGAATTTGATTAGATCTGATTTGTTAATCAGAGTATAGGATCGATATATGATCTCCCCCGTGGTGCTCACCTTGTCGTGGTGGGGGAGCTTAGTATCTCGATGATCCATCGGGCTATACCGGTAGCTACTAGCATGCCGGGCAGGCCGATGGGGAGGGATCAACTAAGAGCACCAGGAGGAGGGGGGATTGTCGAGGGATCCGGAAGCCAGGGTGGGGGCCTTTCCAAAGGTCAACACCCTGGGGGGAAGGATGGACTCGCAATCGCCAATCCTCCAGGGAGGGTAGGACCGGGAGGAGGGGGGATTGGCGAGGGATCCGGAAGCCAGGGTGGGGGCCTCTTCAAAGGTCAACACCCTAGGCGGAAGGATGGACTCGCAATCGCCAATCCTCCAGGGTGGGTAGGACCGGGAGGAGGGGGGATTGTCGAGGGATCCGGAAGCCAGGGCTGGGGGCCTTCTCAAAGGTCAACACCCTAGGCGGAAGGATGGACTCGCAATCGCCAATCCTCCAGGGAGGGTAGGTCGCGGGGGAACCTGGAAGCCGGGGCTGGGGGCCTTTCCAAAGGTCAACACCCTAGGTGGAAAGGGGAACTCGCGATCTCCCTCGGGGGGAGGAAAAGCTGGGAGTCTGGCAACTCCTGTAGCCCGGCTACTCGGAAGCTGGCCGTCGGGGCACCTGGAAGCCAGGGTGGGGGCCTTTTCAGAGGTCAACACACTAGGCGGAAAGCAAACCGGCAGCCCCCCCCCCAAGGTTTTCAGGGTCGGGAGTGGGGCGGAAGCCAGGGCTGCTGACTCGGCTAAAACCGGGTCATCACCCTAGGTGGAAGCCTTCGGCTCCTCGACGAATTTTTCGCGAACCATCCGAAGCTAAGGTGTGCAGGCACCGTGCCGATGGCTGAATGGCTGGCCGGATGTAAAACTTAGTCAGTCGCAAACGGTCTCTTCGGGGCACCTGCCGAAACCCCGTCGTATTTTAGGCTTACCCAGGTAAGGCGGCTCTGCCTGGGTGGACCACCCCTTCCGACCTACTCGTGGGAACTATATGGAGAAAGCAATTAAAATAAAAACCGGACGGACAAACAAAAACGACAACAAGGCAATGACCAGGATTATGGAGACCAGCACGGACAGGAACACGGACAATGAGGGAAGGACGCCAGTGGTGGTCCTGAGGGATGTCCTCTCGGATACCTCAGCAATGCCACCTCCGAGGACACAGCGGGCCAGGCGTGGGGGTAAGTCCTCAACAATTGCTAGGGCTGAGGAGGAGTCGGACGACACGTCGTCCGTCGCCTCCCACAGATCGATAAGGAAGCGGAAGTGGGACGAGCGTCGCAAAGGCGACGCCCCTTCCACTTCCGCGATGGACATGGATCCTTGCGAGGCGTACGGCCGCCAGTCGAGGCGCGAACTCCCTTCCGAGGCTGAGTTGGCCGTGGAGATGGAAGGCGAGGCGACGGGGGCCCTCGCCAGCCAAATCCTGGAGCGGATGAGGGCAGTGGAAAAAGTCGCTGCCATCTCGTCCAACCTCAAGGGGACGAACGTCCGGGTATTGCGCTGGGCGGCCCGGTACACTAAGAACGCAATCACGGAGATGATAAAGAGGTCCGAATCCGCAAGGGACGCGGAGTGGTTGCGGCGGGAGACCGGCCGCCTGAGCAATGAGGCGAGGGCCCGTAGCAGGGAGGCAAAGGAGCTGAGGAGGACCGTCTCCCAGCTCGAGGCAACAGTGGAGGCGTTGCGGGGACAGGGAGCCTCACCGCCCCCTCCGGCGGAGCGACATTTGTCGCCGCCGGTATGGGCGAGTGGGGGAACCTCTCCGGGTCGGCTGTCGCGGGCCGACGCCCGGCCGGGCATGGCGGAGGACCGCCTGCTCGAGCGGGTGTCGACGCTGATTGAGGCCAAATTGGCCTCTTTCGAGGAGAGGTTCCTCTCACGGCGACCTGCGGCAGCCAAAAAGGCGGCCAAGCAGGTCGCCTCGGCGGAGGCCCCCCCTCCCCAGAGGCCCACCTTCGCCGAGGTGGTGAGCCAGGACGGGGGGAAGAGGAAGACGGTCGGCCCCTCGGGCCCACCGCCTTCCTCGGGAAAGAAAAGGTCGAAGGGCCCCAAGCCAACGGTTAAGCCGAAGGCGCCGGGCCCTTCGACCTCCAAGGGCCCCAAGCCCCCCACAACACCTGGGGGGGAAAGGGCCCCGAGTCTTCGGCGTCCCCCCAAAACGGCCGCGGTCACCCTCACCGTGGGGGAGGGCGCCGCAATGACCATCGACGAGGCGATGTCCACCGCCAGACGGAATATCCGTCTGGAAGACGTGGGCCTTGAAGAGGTTCGGCCCAAAAGAGCCATCACCGGGGGCCTCATCTTAGAGGTCTCCGGTGAGGACCGGCAGGAGAAGGCGAAGGCCTTGGCCACGCGGATGGCCGAGGTCTTGGCCGGCACGGGTGTCAAGGTCGCGAGGCCCGTCAAAAAGGCAGAGCTGAGGGTTCGCGACCTCGACGACTCCGTGCGGGTGGCGGACGTGGTGGTGGCGGTTGCCACCACGGGCGCCTGTGACGAGGGCGAGGTGCGCGTCGGAGAGATCCGGCGCGCCACTTCGCGGCTCGGCACGGCATGGGTTCAATGCCCGCTCTCAGCGGCGCGCAAAATTGTCGCAGCTGGCCGTCTGAGGGTGGGCTGGAGCGCTGTGAGGGTGCAGGCTTTGGAAGCCCGTGCCCTCCAGTGCTATCGGTGCCTGGCGCTGGGGCACTCCAGGCACCAATGCAAGAGTAGTACCGACCGTAGCGGTCGGTGCTACAATTGCGGGGATGTGACCCACGCCGCGGCGGTGTGTTCGGCCCCGCCCAAGTGTCCGCTGTGCACGGACCTTGGGCGACCGGCGGCGCACCGTCTCGGTACGAAAGGGTGCGCACCCCCACAAAGGCCCTCCTCCAAGGGCACAGGGGGAGCGCGGCGGGAGAGGCCTGCCATAGCGGCGCCCTCGACCCCCGCTGCGGCCGCCCTAGCTATAGGGCCACACGAGTCGGGGAGTGCGGAATCCGCCTCTCCAGCCGGGGAGGCTATGGAGGTGGAGCCCGCCGAGGCGGTGGCGCCTCCTGAGAGGCAAGAGGCGCCGGCTCGCCCGGCAGAGGAGGCCGCGTCCATGCCCGCCCCGCGCGAGGACGTTCACCCCCCGTCGGGGGAGGGGGGCATGGACGTGGAGTCCTCCCAGGAGGAGGTCCGGGAGGAGGCTGACCCCCAATGACTGGGGATCAACCTCCTCCAGACCAACCTGAACCACACGCGCGTGGCACAGGACTTAGTTGTCCAGGCCGCGCGCGAGTGGAAAGTCGGGCTGGTCGTTGCGGCCGAGCCCTACGGGGTTCCGGATCACCCTTCGTGGTCCGGAGACGCCTTGGGCTCGGTAGCCATTCTATGGAATGGCGCTCCGGGGATGCCTCCCCCCCCGGCTCTCATAGAGCGGGGGGATGGCTACGTAGCCGTCCAGTGGGGCAGCGTAGCGGTGGTGGGGGTTTACGTCTCCCCCAATTGCGGCCGGGACGCTTTTGTAGCGTTCCTGGACCGGGTTGGGGGGTGCGTCACCCGCATCCTGCCGCGTCCCTTGCTCGTCCTGGGGGATTTCAACTCCCACGCTACTGCGTGGGGTTCCCCCAGTACGGACATGAGGGGGCGGGAGCTGCTCCATTGGGCGGCCGGTCTGGAGCTAAGGCTCCTCAATGAGGGGTCCACCCCCACCTTCGTGCGGCGGCGGGGGGCGTCCATAGTCGACCTGACATGGGCGTCGCCCTCCGCCGTGCGCAGGGTGAGTGGGTGGAGGGTGTTGGGGGTTGAGACGATGTCAGACCACGCTTACGTGGTCATGAGCGTCTCGACTCCCAACCCTCCCAACCAGTCTGGCTCATCGGCTAGGGGATCGCCCCCCCGATGGGCCCTTAAAAGACTGGACGAGGTGGCCCTGCGCGCGGCAATCCAGGCGGTAGCCTGGGCTGAGCGCAGGGGCGAGAGACCTGAGGAGGAGGAGGCCTGGTTCCGTGCGGCCATGGCGGCTGTCTCTGACACCGCCATGCCCCGGGCCAAGGCCTCCTCGCCCCGCGCCGCGTACTGGTGGTCGTCGGAAATTTCCGACCTGAGGGACACCGGTACGCGTGCGCGGAGGGCGTACCTCAGGGCCCGCAGGCGCGCAAGCTCCACCGCGGAGGAGGAGGAGTCCCTCTACAGCGCATACAGGGACGCCCGGGGGGCCCTTCAGGGGGCTGTCTTAAGGGCCAAGGCGGAGGCCTGGAGCCAGCTCCTCGCCACCATCGATCGCGATCCGTGGGGTCGCCCATACCGGGTGGTTCTGAATAAGATCCGCCCGTGGGCCCCCCCGGTGACCGAGTCGATGGAACCGGAGCTCCTGGACTCCGTCGTCGATAACCTCTTTCCTCAGGATGAGGAGGAGGCTCGACGGCGGACACAGGAGCAGGGGGCGCGACATGATCGCGTCCCTGTGCCTGGGATCGGCAGCGAGGAGCTGGACAGGGCGGTGCGCCGCCTTGCAGCCCGAAGCACCGCCCCGGGTCCCGACGGCATCCACGGCCGCGTGCTCGTGGCTGCCCTCCGGGTCCTGGGGGGTAGGTTTCGACGCCTCCTGGAGGACTGCCTCACAGAGGGGGTCTTCCCGGGGGCCTGGAAAAGGGGGCAGCTGGTGCTGCTCCCTAAACCAGGGAGGGCGGCCGACAGCGCTTCCGCCTATCGGCCCATATGCCTGCTCGACGGGGCGGGAAAGATCCTCGAGAGGATCATAGCTTTCCGCCTCGCCGAGCACCTGTCCGGTGTGGGGCCCGATCTGGCCGACAGCCAGTTCGGTTTCCGGGAGGGGCGCTCCACGTTGGACGCGATCCAGCGGGTGCGCTCCCTCGCCGGGACGGCGGTGTCGGCCCCGGGGGGTGGAGTTGTGTTGGCGATATCGCTCGATATCGTCAACGCTTTCAACTCCGTCCCCTGGCAGGCGATTAGGGAGGCGCTGGTGTATCACCGCGTGCCTCCCTACTTGCGCAGGATAGTCGGGTCCTTCCTGCAGGACAGGTCCATTGGCTACCCGACGCGGGACGGGAGGGCTGAACGCCCTAGCTGGCGCGGTGTCCCGCAGGGTTCGGTGCTAGGCCCGACCCTGTGGAACATTGCGTATGACCGCGTCTTGCGGTGTGCGCTTCCCCCGGGGGTGGCGCTGGTGTGTTACGCAGATGACACACTGGTGGTCACCTCCGGGAGGGATTACGCCCGCACTCTCCGTCTGGCGGAGTGCGGTGCGGAATGCGTGGTGGCCGCCATAAGGCGGCTAGGCCTGGAGGTGTCCCCGTCGAAGAACAAGGCAATGTGGTTCTTCGACGGGGTCAGGAGGGGCCCTCCCCCCGAGACTCCGGTCACGGTGGGAGGCGTGGCTGTCGAGGTGGGCAGCCGGATGAAATATCTGGGTGTCACCCTCGACGGCCACTGGAGCTTTGGGCCCCACCTCGAAGAGGTGGTGCCCCGAGTGGAACGGACAGCGGCGGTCTTGGGCCGCTTGCTGCCCAACGTGGGGGGACCTCAGGCGGGTGTACGCCGCCTGTACGAGGGGGTGGTGCGGAGTGCCGCCCTATATGGTGCACCCGTGTGGGCGGGGTCGCTCGGGAGGAGCAAGCGTAATCGCCAGCTCCTTTCCCGAGCACAAAGGCCCCTAGCCGCGCGGGTCGCCAGGGGGTACCGCACCGTCTCCCTGAGGGCGGCGTCCCTGCTTGGGTGCTCTCCCCCTTGGGAGCTCAAGGCGGAGGAAGCCGCGGAGGTCTACAGGATCTCCGCGGCCCTCAAAGAAACGCCGGATGCGGCTGAGTACCGTGCAGCGGAGATGGAGGCCGGCAGGAGCCGGGCGGGGCTGCACACCCTAGAAAGGTGGCGCAGCCAATTGGAGGAGCCCGGCTCCGGGGAAAGGACCGTCAGGGCCATCCTGCCGGTCCTCCAGCGTTGGCTGGAAAGGAGGGGACGGCTCACCTTCCGTCTAACGCAGGTACTCACCGGGCATGGGTGCTTCGGTGAGTATCTGCACAAGATCGGAAGGGAGCCGTCCCCGCAGTGTCATCACTGCGGTGAAGAGAAGGACTCGGCGCAGCACACCCTGGAGGAGTGTCCCTCCTGGGCAGGGGAGCGCCGAGTCCTTCGGAACATCATAGGGTGGGACCTCTCGCTGCCCGCCGTCGTAAAAGCGATGGTGGGCGGCGAAGAGGAGTGGGGAGCCGTGGCCTCCTTCTGCGAACAAGTTATGTCGCGGAAGGAGACCGCGGAAAGGGCCCGCGAGGCAGCGGACCCAGAGGGTAGGGGCCGAAGGCGGAGACGTACACGTCCCGCCTCCGGCACCGGACGCGGCGACCGTCGGAGTCGTCGGGGCCACTAGGCTGTCTGGATTGGGGTCCAGGCAGCCGATAGGGTGGCCCCAGAGGTAGAGGGATGCGGTGTTGTGGTCGCACCGCATCCCAAATAGTGGATTGGCCCCCCTTCAGGGGGCAAGGCGGGGGGGTATCCGGATCAATACGAAGTGTTCCCGGGTACTCCCCCTAACGCCTGAGGATGACCACCGGGGGGTTTTAGTCGGTAGAAATCCGACACTACCCCGGCCTCCCCCCAAAGGAGGCCGGGGTGTCTATCGAAGATTTCCCCTCGAAAAAAAAAAAAAAAAAAAAAAAAAAAAAAAAAAAAGGATCGATATATGATCGATTTACAATGAGGGTTTTGGTATAGATATAAGATATAGGTTGATCGTGTATAAGATCGATTAGATATATATATATATTAGTATAAGATCGAGTAAGAATTCGTATTAGATTGAGATCGAATAATGTTAAAATTATAATATTGGATGATGTAACACTCACGTAGGATCAGCGGCGATATACGGATGAACGTCTCGTAATAATTTTGCACTTGTATGTATTATAAGCTTCTGATTAGTTATTGCTATATAACTATTACTACAGAAGGACTTTTCTACTGATTAGTTTCACGTATTTTGTATTCCGCGAGACGTGAATTTACTTGGAACAAGTTAACCGCCTAGTGGTAATAGTTATCATAATCCTTAGACGTGCGTGAGACGTTGATCTGTTATCGTAGTGAGCCGGTGCGTATGAATGGCGCGCGTATACGCTCGTAATGGCGCTCGGCGGCTCCGCCTATGTGACGCTTGACGCATGTGTCGTGTTATTGTAGTACGTATAGCGAGAATGTATGTATATATTTATATGTATGTAGTAGATATCTCTGCTGCATACAAGGCGTAGCGTGCATATTAGTTAGACATTATAAGATCCGCGGTTTCTTGTATGCCATAACAAATATCTACCACGAGGTAATACCTAACCTAATTATAATTACGGTGTTGTTGACATAATGTCGAATAATAATTTATGTACTGCACTAATTATATAGGTTCTTTCCAGGCAATGCGTGTGAATCTAGGAGATGAAGTAAATTATATGATAAAGTAAGTATCGATATTAACAAAGTAACCTTGAGTAATTAATGCAATATATAGTATTGAATTTTCATTTGTTTTATATACGCTTACATGACTACGAAGAATTGGCGATGAATTATATAAAGCTAGTCTACAATTAAATGGTAAGAACATTAACTAAGTAAGTATGTGAATTATTAACGTATTGTTATATTATGAAAAATGTCATTCTGACGAGTGTATACTTAAACTAAACGTAATTTTAGATTCTTACGAGTTCTGAAGTGTAAGGAGGGCTCAGTGGAGGTCGCGGGACGTGACACCTCCCCCCTTGGAAAAAGAAAATGGTGAGTGGAAGGAATCATTTTCTTTTAAGTCCTAAAGGCGAGAAGTTTCGATGCTGATCCTTGATCTTCTGGCCTTATTAGGGTGGATGATTCTCGTTCCTCTGCGCCATTGGATGCGAAGGTTTCCATTGGGAAGTACCTCCAGAATCTGGTGTGGACCGGAATATTGTTCGGCGAATTTTCCTTTCCTGGGTTCGCAAAGGACGAACACGGCTTCACCTTTCCTGAAGTTTACTTCTTGTGCTCGACGATCGTAATATGCCTTTGATCGTAATTTTGCACTTATAAGATTTTCTCTTGCGGCTTCTTGGGATGACTGGATAATGTCATTTAGTTTTCCTAGGTAACCTTGATACGTTTCATCGTCGCGGTCATCTAGGTAGATGCTGCTGGATGGAACTCTGGCTGGTTTACCAAAGACTAGTTCATGAGGTGTGTATTTTGTACTTTCATGTACGCTTGTGTTGTAGGAAAATGATGCTAAATTTAACCATTCGTCCCAGTCGTAATTATTGCTTACGAACATTTTTAAATATTCGACGAGAGAGTGGTGTGATCTTTCCAGAGATCCGTTTGATTGTGGGCGAAAGGCTGTGGTTTTGCATTGTTTAATGCGGAATTTTCTTGTAACGATTTTCATGAAACTGCTTATGAAATTACTTCCTTGATCCGTTAGGATAACCTTCGGCGCGGCGAATCGGCAAATGAATTCTTTGACGAAGGCGTCGGCTATACGGAGTGACGTTGCTTCAGGTAGAGGAATAGCGAGAGAGAATTTCGTTAATAAATCTTGTATCGTTAAAATGTAAGTGTTTCCTCTTTTGGTGGTTGGTAGTGGACCGACGATGTCCAATCCAATTTTATCGAAGGCAGCTCCAGGTGTATCGGTAAGAACCATGGGCTGTCGTGTTTTTACACGGACTAATTTACTGCGCTGACAGTCCAAACACAGTTGGATATAGTGTTGTATGTCCCTTTTCATTCCTTGCCAAAAATAATGATGTCTGATACGTTTGTAGGTTTTATTGACGCCTTTATGTCCTCCTACTGCGGAATTGTGATTTTCTTTGATAATTTCACATCGTTGATTTTCTGCTGGGATGCGTACGAGTTGCAAGCATATTGTAATTGCAGTCTGTGAATCTTGTAAATAATTCTCTATCATTTCTCGAATAATTGACCATGAAATTCTATTGATTTTTGAAGTTTTGGCTATACTTATTGATTCTAGGTGCAGCTCCTGTATGACATCGCGTAGTGATTCGAGAGAAATTTTGAAGATATCCATATCGAGAGGGGTTTGCGATGTTTCCTTAATTGGCAAGCTTATTAGAGTATTATTATTTAATTTGTGCACTGATGCTCTTCCTAGAGTTAAATGTTCATAGGTTGGCAATAAACCTGCTTCCTTTAAATTTTCAGCACCTGCGTCGACGGGGTTGCTTTTGCAGTCGATGAAGATTACAATGTTATCATTACGTATGCGTAATGGGTCCCTGGATTTTGTGGATTTTGGCTTTTCTTGATTCCCTTGAAATTGGTATTCACGCGATACTGGTTCAAAAATTTCTTCTGTGGAAGTGACGGTGTCGTCTTCGGATGATTCAGTAAGTATATCACTGTAGTCCATTGGATTTTGTGCTTGATCTTCTGTTGTTCTATTTAGGATGTCGTTGACGGATTCGATGCTCTGGTTAATTGAAATATCGTCGTTTGACGTTGGATTGCGGCCTGTATTCCTGTTTTCGAAGACATCTTCGTCGAGTTCTTCCGTGAATGGTAAGTTTGTTGCTTCCTCGTTCGGAACTGATTCGATTTTCTTTTCAGGTTCTCTGGGTGAAGATTCGGTTTCGTCGGACGTCTTTTGTTTTTTCCTCGTTGGTGGAAAACTGAACAATGATTCGTCGCTGGAACTGGTTCGTCGTCTGATTGGGAGTACTTCAGCATGCTCTTCGTATGGGGCATTTCTCGAGAGTGCGTCCGCTAATAGATTTTGTTTCCCAGGTCGATACTGAATCTCGTAATCGTACTCGGCGAGCTTAAGACGCCATCGTACGAGTCTGGAGGTTGGATCCTTGACTCTATGTAGCCATACTAATGGTCGATGATCTGTTAATAGTGTGAATTTCCGACCGTACAAATATGGTCTGAAATGATTTATACAATAGACGATAGCTAATAATTCTTTCTCTATTGTGGAATAATTTGTTTCGGCTTGATTTAAGGTTCGTGACGCATAAGCGATTGGTAAATCTTTTCCTGGTTCGCCTTGAGTTAATACTCCACCAATAGCGTATTCGGAAGCATCAGTAGTTACATTGAATTCGCGCGTGAAGTCGGGATATTGGAGTATGGGCTCCTTACAAAGTTCATCCCTTAGGTGTACAAATGCTTGTTCTTGTTTGTCGTTCCAGGTATACGGTGTATTTTTCTTAAGCAAAGTAGTTAAAGGCCGTGCAATTTTAGAAAAATTTGGTATGAATTTCCGGTAATATCCGGTAAGACCGAGAAATTGTTTTATGGATTTTGGATTTCGTGGTTTTGGGAAGTTCTTTACGGCTTCGATTTTGTTTGGATCGGGTCGTACGCCCTTTTTTGAGATTATATGGCCCAAATACATAACTTCTTTCCTTAAGAATTCGCATTTACTAGGTTGTAATTTAAGATTCGCTTCTTTTAATTTTTCCGCTAGTTTTTTAAATTTAATGTCGTGTTCCTTTAGTGAACTGGCGTATAAAACTATATCGTCGAGGTACACGAACATCTCTAAACCCTGCATACCGGTAAGTACGTGATCCATTAATCGTTGGAACGTTGCTGGCGCATTTTTAAGTCCAAAAGGCATACGTGAGAATTCATAATGACCATACGGTGTAGAAAAGGCAGTCTTTGGTGCGTCGGCTTTATTCATTGGTATCTGGTGAAATCCAGAGGCTAAGTCAAAAATAGAAAAATATTTAGCACCTCCCAATTGATCTAGAATTTCATTAATATTTGGGAGTGGGTACGCATCGCCGATTGTCTTTTTGTTTAAATTTCTGTAATCGATTACCATACGCCATCGCTTATTGCCATCTGCGTCTGGTTTTTTGGGCACGATCCATAAAGGGGAATTATAAGGAGAAACTGACGGACGAATAATATTGTTTTCTAATAATTCATTAATTTGTTTGTTGATTTCCTCTTTATGAATCGGCGGAAACCTGTATTGTTTCGTGTGTACTGGAGCGTTATCGGTAGTTACAATTGAGTGATGAATAACGTCAGTACACTCGAGCGATTCATCGGGTAGATGAAAGACGGAATGATATCTTGATATGAGATATTCGACATGATTTTTCTCTTCTAGATTTAAATGTTCAAGACGTAGTGATTCCTTTAATTTGTTGATGCGAGATTCTGTAATATTTATTTGATAAAGATTGCGCGATAGATTACGATTTCTTTGAATCTCCGAATTTGTAGATAGATTACCGCGTCGGGTAATTTGATTAGAATTGGAATTAGAATTAGAATTAGAAGAATTAGAAGAATTGGAAGAAGATCCTAAGATCTTGTCGGTACCAGGAGTATTTTTAAGAGATTCTGAGGATTTTGATTTTTGAATACTCCGTGGTTCCGCGAGAGATTTTGAGATTTTTGGAGGTTCAGTGAGTTCGTAATCTTTTAGTTCGACAGTGGGTATTTCCAATTCGACTTCCTCCTCTCTCGTGTTAATTACACGTAGGAAGGCCCTGCCGTTTGTGTTGCGTACGGCTACATTACCTAAGTATACACCGTCACACGCGTACAAACGTGGGATATAACCCTCCTTCAAGGTCGTGCCTTTTAAATTAACGTGGGAGACGAGACTCGTTCGGGGAGGAACTACCACAGTTTCCTTTTTATTGAATGGAATTACTACACCGTTGAATTCGATATATTCATCGGCGTATTCGATTTTTACTTTATGATTTTTGAAAAATTCTGACCCGAGAATACCGCCGTATTCTATAGGGAAATCGTCGGTTACCACGTGAATTTTGACATTATGTCCAAAGAGATTGAGAGTCGTGGTACCGAGTGTTTTTACATATTGATCGGTGATACCCGATAGTTGATAGATATTCTGAATATTTATGGGCGTTTGATTTTTTAATGTAGATTGCTTTACAATATTTAATTCTGAGCCTGTGTCGATCATAAATTCCGTGAGGCAATTGAAATCTACGGATTCGATGATGATAGAGGGTACGTTTTTCCCTTTGTCTAAATTAATTGAAGCTATTCTTGATTCGAACTGGACGGTGTTTCGCTCGTTATTGGAAAGATTGGACGCGATTCTGCGGATATTCCCCCGGACGGTTCGCCCAGTTTCGTCGGGGGAACCTGCGCGTTTCCCGAATCTTTTATGAGATTCGCGTAGGCCCGTTTCCGGCATTCGTTAATCGAATGACCTAATTTTTTACAATAATGACACGTTGGAATGTCGCGAAATGGAGGAGATTTATTTATATTAACATTATTCTTATTGCTATTATTATTATTTGGATTAAGCAAATGAGCTGTAGGCTTAAAATTATTTGTATACGGAATACGCGTACGGCACTGGCGCGCGGTATGACCGTATTTGTCACACAATTGGCATTTAGTTTCTGGATCTTGTTGAATTGGTTTACTGGAATTCGGAGTTGTGAGTCGATTTGAAAAAATTTGGCGATCCCTTTCAATGCTTTTCGTGACTTGGATGCTTTTATCGAAAGCATCGTGCAGGTCGCGGAAGCCTGATACTCGCATGTGTAATCTTTCTTCCGGCGGAAGGCCATTAATAAATGATTCTAAGGTGAATTCGTCTATTTCTTTCCTCCATTCACTGTGTGTTGCTCTGTGACGTTCCTTTTCGGAATCTAAAATTGCTGATTGCAAATCTTTTATGCGGCTAATGTAGTCTAAAATACTTTCCTTAGGACGTTTTGTAATATTCGCGAGTTCGCCACGTAAGTGATTGGAAGTTTTTGCTGGTGCGAAAACTTGCTTGAGTCTATTTACGAGTGCGTCTACCGTGTTAAAATGATGATCTTCTATCGCCAAATAAGCATGACCCGTGAGTTTATTTCGGAGAAGACGAGCTAAATCTGGTTCGGAGTAATTAGCGATTGTATCTTTTGCGCGTTTACATGCCCGAGCGAATTGGAATACCGGTATATTCGTACCGTCGAATTGTGGAACTGTTTCCAATGCGTCCCTTAAAGAAATTTGTGAATTAAAATTGTTAGGGTTAGTAGTACTACAACCATTTGTTAGTTTCCCAGGAGCTGATGTTGACGATGTGTCTCCGAGAGATAAGGATTTAAGAATTTCTGTTATGGAATTAATTTGAGATTGCAGGTTTTCCAAAAGTGTAGGCTCGCTACGGTTGCTTGGAGAGAAGGTTCCTAATTTGGATATTCGTGGTGGAACTTCTGTGGTTTTTGGATTCTCAAATTCGAGAATTGTTCTACGAAGAGAAGCTAAGGAAGGTTCTGTTGGTGAGGTTGATTCTTCGATAATGGGTAGGTATTCGGGATCGGAGTGTGCCATTTTGATAATAAATAAGACTACAAAATAAATATAATGAATAAATAGTTGAATAAGTTACTGAACTTGTTATTAGAGCGTAGCGGGTAAAAGAAATATATATCCTTCTTTGTCGAATCCTTCTTTGTCGAATCCTTCTTTGACAAATCCTTCTTTGTCGAATCCTTCTTTGTCGAATCCTTCTTTGTCGAATCCCACCGCTCTGTCACCAATTTTATATTTACTACTCTGTTACGTCCCGAGAGCGTCGTAAAGCTTGGGAATGCACAGAAGCAGGAAATATAGTGGAGATTCGGAGAAGTATTTATTTATTATATTAGGATAGCGAAGGAACAGAAGGTGATTAATTTCATAATTCGGCAGCTGTCACCATCTATTCATATATATATATATATATATATATATATATATGTATAGAAAAATAGAAATAACATGTATAAATATATTCAGTTTTATTATTATTATTACTTATTCTTACTATTATTCTTATTCCTATTTGTTATTATTATTATTATCATATTTATATTATATTTATTGTAGTATTTCTAGTCAGGGGGGGGGGTAGTAATTGTAGTTTTCTTTGGGTTCGTGCGGCACGATGGTCGGGGTCTAAGGAGAGTAGTCCCTTCGGTGGGATTTGTTGAATTCAAATTCAATTGGCTGATTTTGACGTCTAATAAAGATGGGGCTTCGCCGGCGTTGCGGTTCTGCTCTCTAGGATCATCCGGATGCAAATCACTTGGATATAGCAGTGGATTGGTGTCCGCTGCGATTGGAATTAGTTTATATGATGTGTGATTTTCATTTACTGGAAAACGTCCATCTTTCCGCATATCTATAGTCTGGACTAAACATGTTTATTGTTAATAGGATGAATGGGTAACTGAATGAATGTGCTACTACTGGAGTTTTGTAATTGTTGGGACGTAGATTTCGGGGTATCAGCTGATGGATTGGATAAGCGAATTTCGATTTATCGCGATAATGATTTTTGGTAAATGAAACTCTAACTCCCCAATGTCATCGCTTAGCAAAAAATCGGGGGCTGATTCGGCTTTGGTTTCCCGTTCATGAAAAGCAAGGTTCAAGAGTGGGAGCCGTTTCAGGTAAGTTTCACCTAGGTGAACCCGATATAGCGTATGACCCGTAAGGTGTTAGAGGTAATTTATAGCTTAAACCGACCGAGGGAGGTACGACAATTGGTTCCAGGTTGTTGACCTTTCCGATGCGACAGGTGAGCGCGGTGTTGTGTTGGGTATAGGTATGAGAATTTCCTAGAAGCGGAACTAGTCTGCTCCGTAGGAAATAATGGAGATTTCCGGAAGCTGATCACGCCAGCTCCACGGAAGGGTAACTGGAAGCTGGGACGAGCCCGCTCCACAAGAGAATGACCAGAGGCAGGGACGAGCCCGCTCCACGGTCAGGATATCCAGAAGCGAGGGCGAGCCTGCTCCACGAAGGTAAGGATGTGTAAGAATATGCGGGATTACACCGACCCTTGCACACGAGGCAACTATCTTAAAAGATATGGGAACCGAATTAGTCGAGCTCCTTTATGTAATTCATTCAGTGCACGCTAATAGCTTAATGATCTTGCAATATGTTAAGGTTTTATGTATATCCATCAGTTGATAAGGGTCAATTGAATTGAGACCTGGTTAGGTATAAATGGTTTATAATTACTAGGACGTTAATACAAAATAATTATACATACAGGCACATGTACATACTTATAACTAATGATTTTGAATTTGTTAGGATTCGATTCGTAGATCGAAATAGTTTAAGAATTTGATTAGATCTGATTTGTTAATCAGAGTATAGGATCGATATATGATCGATTTACAATGAGGGTTTTGGTATAGATATAAGATATAGGTTGATCGTGTATAAGATCGATTAGATATATATATATATTAGTATAAGATCGAGTAAGAATTCGTATTAGATTGAGATCGAATAATGTTAAAATTATAATATTGGATGATGTAACACTCACGTAGGATCAGCGGCGATATACGGATGAACGTCTCGTAATAATTTTGCACTTGTATGTATTATAAGCTTCTGATTAGTTATTGCTATATAACTATTACTACAGAAGGACTTTTCTACTGATTAGTTTCACGTATTTTGTATTCCGCGAGACGTGAATTTACTTGGAACAAGTTAACCGCCTAGTGGTAATAGTTATCATAATCCTTAGACGTGCGTGAGACGTTGATCTGTTATCGTAGTGAGCCGGTGCGTATGAATGGCGCGCGTATACGCTCGTAATGGCGCTCGGCGGCTCCGCCTATGTGACGCTTGACGCATGTGTCGTGTTATTGTAGTACGTATAGCGAGAATGTATGTATATATTTATATGTATGTAGTAGATATCTCTGCTGCATACAAGGCGTAGCGTGCATATTAGTTAGACATTATAAGATCCGCGGTTTCTTGTATGCCATAACAAATATCTACCACGAGGTAATACCTAACCTAATTATAATTACGGTGTTGTTGACATAATGTCGAATAATAATTTATGTACTGCACTAATTATATAGGTTCTTTCCAGGCAATGCGTGTGAATCTAGGAGATGAAGTAAATTATATGATAAAGTAAGTATCGATATTAACAAAGTAACCTTGAGTAATTAATGCAATATATAGTATTGAATTTTCATTTGTTTTATATACGCTTACATGACTACGAAGAATTGGCGATGAATTATATAAAGCTAGTCTACAATTAAATGGTAAGAACATTAACTAAGTAAGTATGTGAATTATTAACGTATTGTTATATTATGAAAAATGTCATTCTGACGAGTGTATACTTAAACTAAACGTAATTTTAGATTCTTACGAGTTCTGAAGTGTAAGGAGGGCTCAGTGGAGGTCGCGGGACGTGACACCTGATATGCGAAATCTGTCGATTTCAGAGAGAAAACTTACCTTTGCGTCGAAACCATGCCCTTCCAAAATTCTTTTCGATGAAATTCTCGATGCCATTCGAATTTTCACGTCAATTTACACGGAAAATGCGGTCTCTCGTTTCTGAAATAGGGAAATCTGGAAAAAGTGCGAAACTATCGCCTGATATGCGAAATCTGTCGATTTCAGAGAGAAAACTTACCTTTGCGTCGAAACCATGCCCTTCCAAAATTCTTTTCGATGAAATTCTCGATGCCATTCGAATTTTCACGTCAATTTACACGGAAAATGCGGTCTCTCGTTTCTGAAATAGGGAAATCTGGAAAAAGTGCGAAACTATCGCCTGATATGCGAAATCTGTCGATTTCAGAGAGAAAACTTACCTTTGCGTCGAAACCATGCCCTTCCAAAATTCTTTTCGATGAAATTCTCGATGCCATTCGAATTTTCACGTCAATTTACACGGAAAATGCGGTCTCTCGTTTCTGAAATAGGGAAATCTGGAAAAAGTGCGAAACTATCGCCTGATATGCGAAATCTGTCGATTTCAGAGAGAAAACTTACCTTTGCGTCGAAACCATGCCCTTCCAAAATTCTTTTCGATGAAATTCTCGATGCCATTCGAATTTTCACGTCAATTTACACGGAAAATGCGGTCTCTCGTTTCTGAAATAGGGAAATCTGGAAAAAGTGCGAAACTATCGCCTGATATGCGAAATCTGTCGATTTCAGAGAGAAAACTTACCTTTGCGTCGAAACCATGCCCTTCCAAAATTCTTTTCGATGAAATTCTCGATGCCATTCGAATTTTCACGTCAATTTACACGGAAAATGCGGTCTCTCGTTTCTGAAATAGGGAAATCTGGAAAAGGTGCGAAACTATCGCCTGATATGCGAAATCTGTCGATTTCAGAGAGAAAACTTACCTTTGCGTCGAAACCATGCCCTTCCAAAATTCTTTTCGATGAAATTCTCGATGCCATTCGAATTTTCACGTCAATTTACACGGAAAATGCGGTCTCTCGTTTCTGAAATAGGGAAATCTGGAAAAAGTGCGAAACTATCGCCTGATATGCGAAATCTGTCGATTTCAGAGAGAAAACTTACCTTTGCGTCGAAACCATGCCCTTCCAAAATTCTTTTCGATGAAATTCTCGATGCCATTCGAATTTTCACGTCAATTTACACGGAAAATGCGGTCTCTCGTTTCTGAAATAGGGAAATCTGGAAAAAGTGCGAAACTATCGCCTGATATGCGAAATCTGTCGATTTCAGAGAGAAAACTTACCTTTGCGTCGAAACCATGCCCTTCCAAAATTCTTTTCGATGAAATTCTCGATGCCATTCGAATTTTCACGTCAATTTACACGGAAAATGCGGTCTCTCGTTTCTGAAATAGGGAAATCTGGAAAAAGTGCGAAACTATCGCCTGATATGCGAAATCTGTCGATTTCAGAGAGAAAACTTACCTTTGCGTCGAAACCATGCCCTTCCAAAATTCTTTTCGATGAAATTCTCGATGCCATTCGAATTTTCACGTCAATTTACACGGAAAATGCGGTCTCTCGTTTCTGAAATAGGGAAATCTGGAAAAAGTGCGAAACTATCGCCTGATATGCGAAATCTGTCGATTTCAGAGAGAAAACTTACCTTTGCGTCGAAACCATGCCCTTCCAAAATTCTTTTCGATGAAATTCTCGATGCCATTCGAATTTTCACGTCAATTTACACGGAAAATGCGGTCTCTCGTTTCTGAAATAGGGAAATCTGGAAAAAGTGCGAAACTATCGCCTGATATGCGAAATCTGTCGATTTCAGAGAGAAAACTTACCTTTGCGTCGAAACCATGCCCTTCCAAAATTCTTTTCGATGAAATTCTCGATGCCATTCGAATTTTCACGTCAATTTACACGGAAAATGCGGTCTCTCGTTTCTGAAATAGGGAAATCTGGAAAAAGTGCGAAACTATCGCCTGATATGCGAAATCTGTCGATTTCAGAGAGAAAACTTACCTTTGCGTCGAAACCATGCCCTTCCAAAATTCTTTTCGATGAAATTCTCGATGCCATTCGAATTTTCACGTCAATTTACACGGAAAATGCGGTCTCTCGTTTCTGAAATAGGGAAATCTGGAAAAAGTGCGAAACTATCGCCTGATATGCGAAATCTGTCGATTTCAGAGAGAAAACTTACCTTTGCGTCGAAACCATGCCCTTCCAAAATTCTTTTCGATGAAATTCTCGATGCCATTCGAATTTTCACGTCAATTTACACGGAAAATGCGGTCTCTCGTTTCTGAAATAGGGAAATCTGGAAAAAGTGCGAAACTATCGCCTGATATGCGAAATCTGTCGATTTCAGAGAGAAAACTTACCTTTGCGTCGAAACCATGCCCTTCCAAAATTCTTTTCGATGAAATTCTCGATGCCATTCGAATTTTCACGTCAATTTACACGGAAAATGCGGTCTCTCGTTTCTGAAATAGGGAAATCTGGAAAAAGTGCGAAACTATCGCCTGATATGCGAAATCTGTCGATTTCAGAGAGAAAACTTACCTTTGCGTCGAAACCATGCCCTTCCAAAATTCTTTTCGATGAAATTCTCGATGCCATTCGAATTTTCACGTCAATTTACACGGAAAATGCGGTCTCTCGTTTCTGAAATAGGGAAATCTGGAAAAAGTGCGAAACTATCGCCTGATATGCGAAATCTGTCGATTTCAGAGAGAAAACTTACCTTTGCGTCGAAACCATGCCCTTCCAAAATTCTTTTCGATGAAATTCTCGATGCCATTCGAATTTTCACGTCAATTTACACGGAAAATGCGGTCTCTCGTTTCTGAAATAGGGAAATCTGGAAAAAGTGCGAAACTATCGCCTGATATGCGAAATCTGTCGATTTCAGAGAGAAAACTTACCTTTGCGTCGAAACCATGCCCTTCCAAAATTCTTTTCGATGAAATTCTCGATGCCATTCGAATTTTCACGTCAATTTACACGGAAAATGCGGTCTCTCGTTTCTGAAATAGGGAAATCTGGAAAAAGTGCGAAACTATCGCCTGATATGCGAAATCTGTCGATTTCAGAGAGAAAACTTACCTTTGCGTCGAAACCATGCCCTTCCAAAATTCTTTTCGATGAAATTCTCGATGCCATTCGAATTTTCACGTCAATTTACACGGAAAATGCGGTCTCTCGTTTCTGAAATAGGGAAATCTGGAAAAAGTGCGAAACTATCGCCTGATATGCGAAATCTGTCGATTTCAGAGAGAAAACTTACCTTTGCGTCGAAACCATGCCCTTCCAAAATTCTTTTCGATGAAATTCTCGATGCCATTCGAATTTTCACGTCAATTTACACGGAAAATGCGGTCTCTCGTTTCTGAAATAGGGAAATCTGGAAAAAGTGCGAAACTATCGCCTGATATGCGAAATCTGTCGATTTCAGAGAGAAAACTTACCTTTGCGTCGAAACCATGCCCTTCCAAAATTCTTTTCGATGAAATTCTCGATGCCATTCGAATTTTCACGTCAATTTACACGGAAAATGCGGTCTCTCGTTTCTGAAATAGGGAAATCTGGAAAAAGTGCGAAACTATCGCCTGATATGCGAAATCTGTCGATTTCAGAGAGAAAACTTACCTTTGCGTCGAAACCATGCCCTTCCAAAATTCTTTTCGATGAAATTCTCGATGCCATTCGAATTTTCACGTCAATTTACACGGAAAATGCGGTCTCTCGTTTCTGAAATAGGGAAATCTGGAAAAAGTGCGAAACTATCGCCTGATATGCGAAATCTGTCGATTTCAGAGAGAAAACTTACCTTTGCGTCGAAACCATGCCCTTCCAAAATTCTTTTCGATGAAATTCTCGATGCCATTCGAATTTTCACGTCAATTTACACGGAAAATGCGGTCTCTCGTTTCTGAAATAGGGAAATCTGGAAAAAGTGCGAAACTATCGCCTGATATGCGAAATCTGTCGATTTCAGAGAGAAAACTTACCTTTGCGTCGAAACCATGCCCTTCCAAAATTCTTTTCGATGAAATTCTCGATGCCATTCGAATTTTCACGTCAATTTACACGGAAAATGCGGTCTCTCGTTTCTGAAATAGGGAAATCTGGAAAAAGTGCGAAACTATCGCCTGATATGCGAAATCTGTCGATTTCAGAGAGAAAACTTACCTTTGCGTCGAAACCATGCCCTTCCAAAATTCTTTTCGATGAAATTCTCGATGCCATTCGAATTTTCACGTCAATTTACACGGAAAATGCGGTCTCTCGTTTCTGAAATAGGGAAATCTGGAAAAAGTGCGAAACTATCGCCTGATATGCGAAATCTGTCGATTTCAGAGAGAAAACTTACCTTTGCGTCGAAACCATGCCCTTCCAAAATTCTTTTCGATGAAATTCTCGATGCCATTCGAATTTTCACGTCAATTTACACGGAAAATGCGGTCTCTCGTTTCTGAAATAGGGAAATCTGGAAAAAGTGCGAAACTATCGCCTGATATGCGAAATCTGTCGATTTCAGAGAGAAAACTTACCTTTGCGTCGAAACCATGCCCTTCCAAAATTCTTTTCGATGAAATTCTCGATGCCATTCGAATTTTCACGTCAATTTACACGGAAAATGCGGTCTCTCGTTTCTGAAATAGGGAAATCTGGAAAAAGTGCGAAACTATCGCCTGATATGCGAAATCTGTCGATTTCAGAGAGAAAACTTACCTTTGCGTCGAAACCATGCCCTTCCAAAATTCTTTTCGATGAAATTCTCGATGCCATTCGAATTTTCACGTCAATTTACACGGAAAATGCGGTCTCTCGTTTCTGAAATAGGGAAATCTGGAAAAAGTGCGAAACTATCGCCTGATATGCGAAATCTGTCGATTTCAGAGAGAAAACTTACCTTTGCGTCGAAACCATGCCCTTCCAAAATTCTTTTCGATGAAATTCTCGATGCCATTCGAATTTTCACGTCAATTTACACGGAAAATGCGGTCTCTCGTTTCTGAAATAGGGAAATCTGGAAAAAGTGCGAAACTATCGCCTGATATGCGAAATCTGTCGATTTCAGAGAGAAAACTTACCTTTGCGTCGAAACCATGCCCTTCCAAAATTCTTTTCGATGAAATTCTCGATGCCATTCGAATTTTCACGTCAATTTACACGGAAAATGCGGTCTCTCGTTTCTGAAATAGGGAAATCTGGAAAAAGTGCGAAACTATCGCCTGATATGCGAAATCTGTCGATTTCAGAGAGAAAACTTACCTTTGCGTCGAAACCATGCCCTTCCAAAATTCTTTTCGATGAAATTCTCGATGCCATTCGAATTTTCACGTCAATTTACACGGAAAATGCGGTCTCTCGTTTCTGAAATAGGGAAATCTGGAAAAAGTGCGAAACTATCGCCTGATATGCGAAATCTGTCGATTTCAGAGAGAAAACTTACCTTTGCGTCGAAACCATGCCCTTCCAAAATTCTTTTCGATGAAATTCTCGATGCCATTCGAATTTTCACGTCAATTTACACGGAAAATGCGGTCTCTCGTTTCTGAAATAGGGAAATCTGGAAAAAGTGCGAAACTATCGCCTGATATGCGAAATCTGTCGATTTCAGAGAGAAAACTTACCTTTGCGTCGAAACCATGCCCTTCCAAAATTCTTTTCGATGAAATTCTCGATGCCATTCGAATTTTCACGTCAATTTACACGGAAAATGCGGTCTCTCGTTTCTGAAATAGGGAAATCTGGAAAAAGTGCGAAACTATCGCCTGATATGCGAAATCTGTCGATTTCAGAGAGAAAACTTACCTTTGCGTCGAAACCATGCCCTTCCAAAATTCTTTTCGATGAAATTCTCGATGCCATTCGAATTTTCACGTCAATTTACACGGAAAATGCGGTCTCTCGTTTCTGAAATAGGGAAATCTGGAAAAAGTGCGAAACTATCGCCTGATATGCGAAATCTGTCGATTTCAGAGAGAAAACTTACCTTTGCGTCGAAACCATGCCCTTCCAAAATTCTTTTCGATGAAATTCTCGATGCCATTCGAATTTTCACGTCAATTTACACGGAAAATGCGGTCTCTCGTTTCTGAAATAGGGAAATCTGGAAAAAGTGCGAAACTATCGCCTGATATGCGAAATCTGTCGATTTCAGAGAGAAAACTTACCTTTGCGTCGAAACCATGCCCTTCCAAAATTCTTTTCGATGAAATTCTCGATGCCATTCGAATTTTCACGTCAATTTACACGGAAAATGCGGTCTCTCGTTTCTGAAATAGGGAAATCTGGAAAAAGTGCGAAACTATCGCCTGATATGCGAAATCTGTCGATTTCAGAGAGAAAACTTACCTTTGCGTCGAAACCATGCCCTTCCAAAATTCTTTTCGATGAAATTCTCGATGCCATTCGAATTTTCACGTCAATTTACACGGAAAATGCGGTCTCTCGTTTCTGAAATAGGGAAATCTGGAAAAAGTGCGAAACTATCGCATGATATGCGAAATCTGTCGATTTCAGAGAGAAAACTTACCTTTGCGTCGAAACCATGCCCTTCCAAAATTCTTTTCGATGAAATTCTCGATGCCATTCGAATTTTCACGTCAATTTACACGGAAAATGCGGTCTCTCGTTTCTGAAATAGGGAAATCTGGAAAAAGTGCGAAACTATCGCCTGATATGCGAAATCTGTCGATTTCAGAGAGAAAACTTACCTTTGCGTCGAAACCATGCCCTTCCAAAATTCTTTTCGATGAAATTCTCGATGCCATTCGAATTTTCACGTCAATTTACACGGAAAATGCGGTCTCTCGTTTCTGAAATAGGGAAATCTGGAAAAAGTGCGAAACTATCGCCTGATATGCGAAATCTGTCGATTTCAGAGAGAAAACTTACCTTTGCGTCGAAACCATGCCCTTCCAAAATTCTTTTCGATGAAATTCTCGATGCCATTCGAATTTTCACGTCAATTTACACGGAAAATGCGGTCTCTCGTTTCTGAAATAGGGAAATCTGGAAAAAGTGCGAAACTATCGCCTGATATGCGAAATCTGTCGATTTCAGAGAGAAAACTTACCTTTGCGTCGAAACCATGCCCTTCCAAAATTCTTTTCGATGAAATTCTCGATGCCATTCGAATTTTCACGTCAATTTACACGGAAAATGCGGTCTCTCGTTTCTGAAATAGGGAAATCTGGAAAAAGTGCGAAACTATCGCCTGATATGCGAAATCTGTCGATTTCAGAGAGAAAACTTACCTTTGCGTCGAAACCATGCCCTTCCAAAATTCTTTTCGATGAAATTCTCGATGCCATTCGAATTTTCACGTCAATTTACACGGAAAATGCGGTCTCTCGTTTCTGAAATAGGGAAATCTGGAAAAAGTGCGAAACTATCGCCTGATATGCGAAATCTGTCGATTTCAGAGAGAAAACTTACCTTTGCGTCGAAACCATGCCCTTCCAAAATTCTTTTCGATGAAATTCTCGATGCCATTCGAATTTTCACGTCAATTTACACGGAAAATGCGGTCTCTCGTTTCTGAAATAGGGAAATCTGGAAAAAGTGCGAAACTATCGCCTGATATGCGAAATCTGTCGATTTCAGAGAGAAAACTTACCTTTGCGTCGAAACCATGCCCTTCCAAAATTCTTTTCGATGAAATTCTCGATGCCATTCGAATTTTCACGTCAATTTACACGGAAAATGCGGTCTCTCGTTTCTGAAATAGGGAAATCTGGAAAAAGTGCGAAACTATCGCCTGATATGCGAAATCTGTCGATTTCAGAGAGAAAACTTACCTTTGCGTCGAAACCATGCCCTTCCAAAATTCTTTTCGATGAAATTCTCGATGCCATTCGAATTTTCACGTCAATTTACACGGAAAATGCGGTCTCTCGTTTCTGAAATAGGGAAATCTGGAAAAAGTGCGAAACTATCGCCTGATATGCGAAATCTGTCGATTTCAGAGAGAAAACTTACCTTTGCGTCGAAACCATGCCCTTCCAAAATTCTTTTCGATGAAATTCTCGATGCCATTCGAATTTTCACGTCAATTTACACGGAAAATGCGGTCTCTCGTTTCTGAAATAGGGAAATCTGGAAAAAGTGCGAAACTATCGCCTGATATGCGAAATCTGTCGATTTCAGAGAGAAAACTTACCTTTGCGTCGAAACCATGCCCTTCCAAAATTCTTTTCGATGAAATTCTCGATGCCATTCGAATTTTCACGTCAATTTACACGGAAAATGCGGTCTCTCGTTTCTGAAATAGGGAAATCTGGAAAAAGTGCGAAACTATCGCCTGATATGCGAAATCTGTCGATTTCAGAGAGAAAACTTACCTTTGCGTCGAAACCATGCCCTTCCAAAATTCTTTTCGATGAAATTCTCGATGCCATTCGAATTTTCACGTCAATTTACACGGAAAATGCGGTCTCTCGTTTCTGAAATAGGGAAATCTGGAAAAAGTGCGAAACTATCGCCTGATATGCGAAATCTGTCGATTTCAGAGAGAAAACTTACCTTTGCGTCGAAACCATGCCCTTCCAAAATTCTTTTCGATGAAATTCTCGATGCCATTCGAATTTTCACGTCAATTTACACGGAAAATGCGGTCTCTCGTTTCTGAAATAGGGAAATCTGGAAAAAGTGCGAAACTATCGCCTGATATGCGAAATCTGTCGATTTCAGAGAGAAAACTTACCTTTGCGTCGAAACCATGCCCTTCCAAAATTCTTTTCGATGAAATTCTCGATGCCATTCGAATTTTCACGTCAATTTACACGGAAAATGCGGTCTCTCGTTTCTGAAATAGGGAAATCTGGAAAAAGTGCGAAACTATCGCCTGATATGCGAAATCTGTCGATTTCAGAGAGAAAACTTACCTTTGCGTCGAAACCATGCCCTTCCAAAATTCTTTTCGATGAAATTCTCGATGCCATTCGAATTTTCACGTCAATTTACACGGAAAATGCGGTCTCTCGTTTCTGAAATAGGGAAATCTGGAAAAAGTGCGAAACTATCGCCTGATATGCGAAATCTGTCGATTTCAGAGAGAAAACTTACCTTTGCGTCGAAACCATGCCCTTCCAAAATTCTTTTCGATGAAATTCTCGATGCCATTCGAATTTTCACGTCAATTTACACGGAAAATGCGGTCTCTCGTTTCTGAAATAGGGAAATCTGGAAAGTGCGAAACTATCGCCTGATATGCGAAATCTGTCGATTTCAGAGAGAAAACTTACCTTTGCGTCGAAACCATGCCCTTCCAAAATTCTTTTCGATGAAATTCTCGATGCCATTCGAATTTTCACGTCAATTTACACGGAAAATGCGGTCTCTCGTTTCTGAAATAGGGAAATCTGGAAAAAGTGCGAAACTATCGCCTGATATGCGAAATCTGTCGATTTCAGAGAGAAAACTTACCTTTGCGTCGAAACCATGCCCTTCCAAAATTCTTTTCGATGAAATTCTCGATGCCATTCGAATTTTCACGTCAATTTACACGGAAAATGCGGTCTCTCGTTTCTGAAATAGGGAAATCTGGAAAAAGTGCGAAACTATCGCCTGATATGCGAAATCTGTCGATTTCAGAGAGAAAACTTACCTTTGCGTCGAAACCATGCCCTTCCAAAATTCTTTTCGATGAAATTCTCGATGCCATTCGAATTTTCACGTCAATTTACACGGAAAATGCGGTCTCTCGTTTCTGAAATAGGGAAATCTGGAAAAAGTGCGAAACTATCGCCTGATATGCGAAATCTGTCGATTTCAGAGAGAAAACTTACCTTTGCGTCGAAACCATGCCCTTCCAAAATTCTTTTCGATGAAATTCTCGATGCCATTCGAATTTTCACGTCAATTTACACGGAAAATGCGGTCTCTCGTTTCTGAAATAGGGAAATCTGGAAAAAGTGCGAAACTATCGCCTGATATGCGAAATCTGTCGATTTCAGAGAGAAAACTTACCTTTGCGTCGAAACCATGCCCTTCCAAAATTCTTTTCGATGAAATTCTCGATGCCATTCGAATTTTCACGTCAATTTACACGGAAAATGCGGTCTCTCGTTTCTGAAATAGGGAAATCTGGAAAAAGTGCGAAACTATCGCCTGATATGCGAAATCTGTCGATTTCAGAGAGAAAACTTACCTTTGCGTCGAAACCATGCCCTTCCAAAATTCTTTTCGATGAAATTCTCGATGCCATTCGAATTTTCACGTCAATTTACACGGAAAATGCGGTCTCTCGTTTCTGAAATAGGGAAATCTGGAAAAAGTGCGAAACTATCGCCTGATATGCGAAATCTGTCGATTTCAGAGAGAAAACTTACCTTTGCGTCGAAACCATGCCCTTCCAAAATTCTTTTCGATGAAATTCTCGATGCCATTCGAATTTTCACGTCAATTTACACGGAAAATGCGGTCTCTCGTTTCTGAAATAGGGAAATCTGGAAAAAGTGCGAAACTATCGCCTGATATGCGAAATCTGTCGATTTCAGAGAGAAAACTTACCTTTGCGTCGAAACCATGCCCTTCCAAAATTCTTTTCGATGAAATTCTCGATGCCATTCGAATTTTCACGTCAATTTACACGGAAAATGCGGTCTCTCGTTTCTGAAATAGGGAAATCTGGAAAAAGTGCGAAACTATCGCCTGATATGCGAAATCTGTCGATTTCAGAGAGAAAACTTACCTTTGCGTCGAAACCATGCCCTTCCAAAATTCTTTTCGATGAAATTCTCGATGCCATTCGAATTTTCACGTCAATTTACACGGAAAATGCGGTCTCTCGTTTCTGAAATAGGGAAATCTGGAAAAAGTGCGAAACTATCGCCTGATATGCGAAATCTGTCGATTTCAGAGAGAAAACTTACCTTTGCGTCGAAACCATGCCCTTCCAAAATTCTTTTCGATGAAATTCTCGATGCCATTCGAATTTTCACGTCAATTTACACGGAAAATGCGGTCTCTCGTTTCTGAAATAGGGAAATCTGGAAAAAGTGCGAAACTATCGCCTGATATGCGAAATCTGTCGATTTCAGAGAGAAAACTTACCTTTGCGTCGAAACCATGCCCTTCCAAAATTCTTTTCGATGAAATTCTCGATGCCATTCGAATTTTCACGTCAATTTACACGGAAAATGCGGTCTCTCGTTTCTGAAATAGGGAAATCTGGAAAAAGTGCGAAACTATCGCCTGATATGCGAAATCTGTCGATTTCAGAGAGAAAACTTACCTTTGCGTCGAAACCATGCCCTTCCAAAATTCTTTTCGATGAAATTCTCGATGCCATTCGAATTTTCACGTCAATTTACACGGAAAATGCGGTCTCTCGTTTCTGAAATAGGGAAATCTGGAAAAAGTGCGAAACTATCGCCTGATATGCGAAATCTGTCGATTTCAGAGAGAAAACTTACCTTTGCGTCGAAACCATGCCCTTCCAAAATTCTTTTCGATGAAATTCTCGATGCCATTCGAATTTTCACGTCAATTTACACGGAAAATGCGGTCTCTCGTTTCTGAAATAGGGAAATCTGGAAAAAGTGCGAAACTATCGCCTGATATGCGAAATCTGTCGATTTCAGAGAGAAAACTTACCTTTGCGTCGAAACCATGCCCTTCCAAAATTCTTTTCGATGAAATTCTCGATGCCATTCGAATTTTCACGTCAATTTACACGGAAAATGCGGTCTCTCGTTTCTGAAATAGGGAAATCTGGAAAAAGTGCGAAACTATCGCCTGATATGCGAAATCTGTCGATTTCAGAGAGAAAACTTACCTTTGCGTCGAAACCATGCCCTTCCAAAATTCTTTTCGATGAAATTCTCGATGCCATTCGAATTTTCACGTCAATTTACACGGAAAATGCGGTCTCTCGTTTCTGAAATAGGGAAATCTGGAAAAAGTGCGAAACTATCGCCTGATATGCGAAATCTGTCGATTTCAGAGAGAAAACTTACCTTTGCGTCGAAACCATGCCCTTCCAAAATTCTTTTCGATGAAATTCTCGATGCCATTCGAATTTTCACGTCAATTTACACGGAAAATGCGGTCTCTCGTTTCTGAAATAGGGAAATCTGGAAAAAGTGCGAAACTATCGCCTGATATGCGAAATCTGTCGATTTCAGAGAGAAAACTTACCTTTGCGTCGAAACCATGCCCTTCCAAAATTCTTTTCGATGAAATTCTCGATGCCATTCGAATTTTCACGTCAATTTACACGGAAAATGCGGTCTCTCGTTTCTGAAATAGGGAAATCTGGAAAAAGTGCGAAACTATCGCCTGATATGCGAAATCTGTCGATTTCAGAGAGAAAACTTACCTTTGCGTCGAAACCATGCCCTTCCAAAATTCTTTTCGATGAAATTCTCGATGCCATTCGAATTTTCACGTCAATTTACACGGAAAATGCGGTCTCTCGTTTCTGAAATAGGGAAATCTGGAAAAAGTGCGAAACTATCGCCTGATATGCGAAATCTGTCGATTTCAGAGAGAAAACTTACCTTTGCGTCGAAACCATGCCCTTCCAAAATTCTTTTCGATGAAATTCTCGATGCCATTCGAATTTTCACGTCAATTTACACGGAAAATGCGGTCTCTCGTTTCTGAAATAGGGAAATCTGGAAAAAGTGCGAAACTATCGCCTGATATGCGAAATCTGTCGATTTCAGAGAGAAAACTTACCTTTGCGTCGAAACCATGCCCTTCCAAAATTCTTTTCGATGAAATTCTCGATGCCATTCGAATTTTCACGTCAATTTACACGGAAAATGCGGTCTCTCGTTTCTGAAATAGGGAAATCTGGAAAAAGTGCGAAACTATCGCCTGATATGCGAAATCTGTCGATTTCAGAGAGAAAACTTACCTTTGCGTCGAAACCATGCCCTTCCAAAATTCTTTTCGATGAAATTCTCGATGCCATTCGAATTTTCACGTCAATTTACACGGAAAATGCGGTCTCTCGTTTCTGAAATAGGGAAATCTGGAAAAAGTGCGAAACTATCGCCTGATATGCGAAATCTGTCGATTTCAGAGAGAAAACTTACCTTTGCGTCGAAACCATGCCCTTCCAAAATTCTTTTCGATGAAATTCTCGATGCCATTCGAATTTTCACGTCAATTTACACGGAAAATGCGGTCTCTCGTTTCTGAAATAGGGAAATCTGGAAAAAGTGCGAAACTATCGCCTGATATGCGAAATCTGTCGATTTCAGAGAGAAAACTTACCTTTGCGTCGAAACCATGCCCTTCCAAAATTCTTTTCGATGAAATTCTCGATGCCATTCGAATTTTCACGTCAATTTACACGGAAAATGCGGTCTCTCGTTTCTGAAATAGGGAAATCTGGAAAAAGTGCGAAACTATCGCCTGATATGCGAAATCTGTCGATTTCAGAGAGAAAACTTACCTTTGCGTCGAAACCATGCCCTTCCAAAATTCTTTTCGATGAAATTCTCGATGCCATTCGAATTTTCACGTCAATTTACACGGAAAATGCGGTCTCTCGTTTCTGAAATAGGGAAATCTGGAAAAAGTGCGAAACTATCGCCTGATATGCGAAATCTGTCGATTTCAGAGAGAAAACTTACCTTTGCGTCGAAACCATGCCCTTCCAAAATTCTTTTCGATGAAATTCTCGATGCCATTCGAATTTTCACGTCAATTTACACGGAAAATGCGGTCTCTCGTTTCTGAAATAGGGAAATCTGGAAAAAGTGCGAAACTATCGCCTGATATGCGAAATCTGTCGATTTCAGAGAGAAAACTTACCTTTGCGTCGAAACCATGCCCTTCCAAAATTCTTTTCGATGAAATTCTCGATGCCATTCGAATTTTCACGTCAATTTACACGGAAAATGCGGTCTCTCGTTTCTGAAATAGGGAAATCTGGAAAAAGTGCGAAACTATCGCCTGATATGCGAAATCTGTCGATTTCAGAGAGAAAACTTACCTTTGCGTCGAAACCATGCCCTTCCAAAATTCTTTTCGATGAAATTCTCGATGCCATTCGAATTTTCACGTCAATTTACACGGAAAATGCGGTCTCTCGTTTCTGAAATAGGGAAATCTGGAAAAAGTGCGAAACTATCGCCTGATATGCGAAATCTGTCGATTTCAGAGAGAAAACTTACCTTTGCGTCGAAACCATGCCCTTCCAAAATTCTTTTCGATGAAATTCTCGATGCCATTCGAATTTTCACGTCAATTTACACGGAAAATGCGGTCTCTCGTTTCTGAAATAGGGAAATCTGGAAAAAGTGCGAAACTATCGCCTGAAATGCGAAATCTGTCGATTTCAGAGAGAAAACTTACCTTTGCGTCGAAACCATGCCCTTCCAAAATTCTTTTCGATGAAATTCTCGATGCCATTCGAATTTTCACGTCAATTTACACGGAAAATGCGGTCTCTCGTTTCTGAAATAGGGAAATCTGGAAAAAGTGCGAAACTATCGCCTGATATGCGAAATCTGTCGATTTCAGAGAGAAAACTTACCTTTGCGTCGAAACCATGCCCTTCCAAAATTCTTTTCGATGAAATTCTCGATGCCATTCGAATTTTCACGTCAATTTACACGGAAAATGCGGTCTCTCGTTTCTGAAATAGGGAAATCTGGAAAAAGTGCGAAACTATCGCCTGATATGCGAAATCTGTCGATTTCAGAGAGAAAACTTACCTTTGCGTCGAAACCATGCCCTTCCAAAATTCTTTTCGATGAAATTCTCGATGCCATTCGAATTTTCACGTCAATTTACACGGAAAATGCGGTCTCTCGTTTCTGAAATAGGGAAATCTGGAAAAAGTGCGAAACTATCGCCTGATATGCGAAATCTGTCGATTTCAGAGAGAAAACTTACCTTTGCGTCGAAACCATGCCCTTCCAAAATTCTTTTCGATGAAATTCTCGATGCCATTCGAATTTTCACGTCAATTTACACGGAAAATGCGGTCTCTCGTTTCTGAAATAGGGAAATCTGGAAAAAGTGCGAAACTATCGCCTGATATGCGAAATCTGTCGATTTCAGAGAGAAAACTTACCTTTGCGTCGAAACCATGCCCTTCCAAAATTCTTTTCGATGAAATTCTCGATGCCATTCGAATTTTCACGTCAATTTACACGGAAAATGCGGTCTCTCGTTTCTGAAATAGGGAAATCTGGAAAAAGTGCGAAACTATCGCCTGATATGCGAAATCTGTCGATTTCAGAGAGAAAACTTACCTTTGCGTCGAAACCATGCCCTTCCAAAATTCTTTTCGATGAAATTCTCGATGCCATTCGAATTTTCACGTCAATTTACACGGAAAATGCGGTCTCTCGTTTCTGAAATAGGGAAATCTGGAAAAAGTGCGAAACTATCGCCTGATATGCGAAATCTGTCGATTTCAGAGAGAAAACTTACCTTTGCGTCGAAACCATGCCCTTCCAAAATTCTTTTCGATGAAATTCTCGATGCCATTCGAATTTTCACGTCAATTTACACGGAAAATGCGGTCTCTCGTTTCTGAAATAGGGAAATCTGGAAAAAGTGCGAAACTATCGCCTGATATGCGAAATCTGTCGATTTCAGAGAGAAAACTTACCTTTGCGTCGAAACCATGCCCTTCCAAAATTCTTTTCGATGAAATTCTCGATGCCATTCGAATTTTCACGTCAATTTACACGGAAAATGCGGTCTCTCGTTTCTGAAATAGGGAAATCTGGAAAAAGTGCGAAACTATCGCCTGATATGCGAAATCTGTCGATTTCAGAGAGAAAACTTACCTTTGCGTCGAAACCATGCCCTTCCAAAATTCTTTTCGATGAAATTCTCGATGCCATTCGAATTTTCACGTCAATTTACACGGAAAATGCGGTCTCTCGTTTCTGAAATAGGGAAATCTGGAAAAAGTGCGAAACTATCGCCTGATATGCGAAATCTGTCGATTTCAGAGAGAAAACTTACCTTTGCGTCGAAACCATGCCCTTCCAAAATTCTTTTCGATGAAATTCTCGATGCCATTCGAATTTTCACGTCAATTTACACGGAAAATGCGGTCTCTCGTTTCTGAAATAGGGAAATCTGGAAAAAGTGCGAAACTATCGCCTGATATGCGAAATCTGTCGATTTCAGAGAGAAAACTTACCTTTGCGTCGAAACCATGCCCTTCCAAAATTCTTTTCGATGAAATTCTCGATGCCATTCGAATTTTCACGTCAATTTACACGGAAAATGCGGTCTCTCGTTTCTGAAATAGGGAAATCTGGAAAAAGTGCGAAACTATCGCCTGATATGCGAAATCTGTCGATTTCAGAGAGAAAACTTACCTTTGCGTCGAAACCATGCCCTTCCAAAATTCTTTTCGATGAAATTCTCGATGCCATTCGAATTTTCACGTCAATTTACACGGAAAATGCGGTCTCTCGTTTCTGAAATAGGGAAATCTGGAAAAAGTGCGAAACTATCGCCTGATATGCGAAATCTGTCGATTTCAGAGAGAAAACTTACCTTTGCGTCGAAACCATGCCCTTCCAAAATTCTTTTCGATGAAATTCTCGATGCCATTCGAATTTTCACGTCAATTTACACGGAAAATGCGGTCTCTCGTTTCTGAAATAGGGAAATCTGGAAAAAGTGCGAAACTATCGCCTGATATGCGAAATCTGTCGATTTCAGAGAGAAAACTTACCTTTGCGTCGAAACCATGCCCTTCCAAAATTCTTTTCGATGAAATTCTCGATGCCATTCGAATTTTCACGTCAATTTACACGGAAAATGCGGTCTCTCGTTTCTGAAATAGGGAAATCTGGAAAAAGTGCGAAACTATCGCCTGATATGCGAAATCTGTCGATTTCAGAGAGAAAACTTACCTTTGCGTCGAAACCATGCCCTTCCAAAATTCTTTTCGATGAAATTCTCGATGCCATTCGAATTTTCACGTCAATTTACACGGAAAATGCGGTCTCTCGTTTCTGAAATAGGGAAATCTGGAAAAAGTGCGAAACTATCGCCTGATATGCGAAATCTGTCGATTTCAGAGAGAAAACTTACCTTTGCGTCGAAACCATGCCCTTCCAAAATTCTTTTCGATGAAATTCTCGATGCCATTCGAATTTTCACGTCAATTTACACGGAAAATGCGGTCTCTCGTTTCTGAAATAGGGAAATCTGGAAAAAGTGCGAAACTATCGCCTGATATGCGAAATCTGTCGATTTCAGAGAGAAAACTTACCTTTGCGTCGAAACCATGCCCTTCCAAAATTCTTTTCGATGAAATTCTCGATGCCATTCGAATTTTCACGTCAATTTACACGGAAAATGCGGTCTCTCGTTTCTGAAATAGGGAAATCTGGAAAAAGTGCGAAACTATCGCCTGATATGCGAAATCTGTCGATTTCAGAGAGAAAACTTACCTTTGCGTCGAAACCATGCCCTTCCAAAATTCTTTTCGATGAAATTCTCGATGCCATTCGAATTTTCACGTCAATTTACACGGAAAATGCGGTCTCTCGTTTCTGAAATAGGGAAATCTGGAAAAAGTGCGAAACTATCGCCTGATATGCGAAATCTGTCGATTTCAGAGAGAAAACTTACCTTTGCGTCGAAACCATGCCCTTCCAAAATTCTTTTCGATGAAATTCTCGATGCCATTCGAATTTTCACGTCAATTTACACGGAAAATGCGGTCTCTCGTTTCTGAAATAGGGAAATTTGGAAAAAGTGCGAAACTATCGCCTGATATGCGAAATCTGTCGATTTCAGAGAGAAAACTTACCTTTGCGTCGAAACCATGCCCTTCCAAAATTCTTTTCGATGAAATTCTCGATGCCATTCGAATTTTCACGTCAATTTACACGGAAAATGCGGTCTCTCGTTTCTGAAATAGGGAAATCTGGAAAAAGTGCGAAACTATCGCCTGATATGCGAAATCTGTCGATTTCAGAGAGAAAACTTACCTTTGCGTCGAAACCATGCCCTTCCAAAATTCTTTTCGATGAAATTCTCGATGCCATTCGAATTTTCACGTCAATTTACACGGAAAATGCGGTCTCTCGTTTCTGAAATAGGGAAATCTGGAAAAAGTGCGAAACTATCGCCTGATATGCGAAATCTGTCGATTTCAGAGAGAAAACTTACCTTTGCGTCGAAACCATGCCCTTCCAAAATTCTTTTCGATGAAATTCTCGATGCCATTCGAATTTTCACGTCAATTTACACGGAAAATGCGGTCTCTCGTTTCTGAAATAGGGAAATCTGGAAAAAGTGCGAAACTATCGCCTGATATGCGAAATCTGTCGATTTCAGAGAGAAAACTTACCTTTGCGTCGAAACCATGCCCTTCCAAAATTCTTTTCGATGAAATTCTCGATGCCATTCGAATTTTCACGTCAATTTACACGGAAAATGCGGTCTCTCGTTTCTGAAATAGGGAAATCTGGAAAAAGTGCGAAACTATCGCCTGATATGCGAAATCTGTCGATTTCAGAGAGAAAACTTACCTTTGCGTCGAAACCATGCCCTTCCAAAATTCTTTTCGATGAAATTCTCGATGCCATTCGAATTTTCACGTCAATTTACACGGAAAATGCGGTCTCTCGTTTCTGAAATAGGGAAATCTGGAAAAAGTGCGAAACTATCGCCTGATATGCGAAATCTGTCGATTTCAGAGAGAAAACTTACCTTTGCGTCGAAACCATGCCCTTCCAAAATTCTTTTCGATGAAATTCTCGATGCCATTCGAATTTTCACGTCAATTTACACGGAAAATGCGGTCTCTCGTTTCTGAAATAGGGAAATCTGGAAAAAGTGCGAAACTATCGCCTGATATGCGAAATCTGTCGATTTCAGAGAGAAAACTTACCTTTGCGTCGAAACCATGCCCTTCCAAAATTCTTTTCGATGAAATTCTCGATGCCATTCGAATTTTCACGTCAATTTACACGGAAAATGCGGTCTCTCGTTTCTGAAATAGGGAAATCTGGAAAAAGTGCGAAACTATCGCCTGATATGCGAAATCTGTCGATTTCAGAGAGAAAACTTACCTTTGCGTCGAAACCATGCCCTTCCAAAATTCTTTTCGATGAAATTCTCGATGCCATTCGAATTTTCACGTCAATTTACACGGAAAATGCGGTCTCTCGTTTCTGAAATAGGGAAATCTGGAAAAAGTGCGAAACTATCGCCTGATATGCGAAATCTGTCGATTTCAGAGAGAAAACTTACCTTTGCGTCGAAACCATGCCCTTCCAAAATTCTTTTCGATGAAATTCTCGATGCCATTCGAATTTTCACGTCAATTTACACGGAAAATGCGGTCTCTCGTTTCTGAAATAGGGAAATCTGGAAAAAGTGCGAAACTATCGCCTGATATGCGAAATCTGTCGATTTCAGAGAGAAAACTTACCTTTGCGTCGAAACCATGCCCTTCCAAAATTCTTTTCGATGAAATTCTCGATGCCATTCGAATTTTCACGTCAATTTACACGGAAAATGCGGTCTCTCGTTTCTGAAATAGGGAAATCTGGAAAAAGTGCGAAACTATCGCCTGAATATGCGAAATCTGTCGATTTCAGAGAGAAAACTTACCTTTGCGTCGAAACCATGCCCTTCCAAAATTCTTTTCGATGAAATTCTCGATGCCATTCGAATTTTCACGTCAATTTACACGGAAAATGCGGTCTCTCGTTTCTGAAATAGGGAAATCTGGAAAAAGTGCGAAACTATCGCCTGATATGCGAAATCTGTCGATTTCAGAGAGAAAACTTACCTTTGCGTCGAAACCATGCCCTTCCAAAATTCTTTTCGATGAAATTCTCGATGCCATTCGAATTTTCACGTCAATTTACACGGAAAATGCGGTCTCTCGTTTCTGAAATAGGGAAATCTGGAAAAAGTGCGAAACTATCGCCTGATATGCGAAATCTGTCGATTTCAGAGAGAAAACTTACCTTTGCGTCGAAACCATGCCCTTCCAAAATTCTTTTCGATGAAATTCTCGATGCCATTCGAATTTTCACGTCAATTTACACGGAAAATGCGGTCTCTCGTTTCTGAAATAGGGAAATCTGGAAAAAGTGCGAAACTATCGCCTGATATGCGAAATCTGTCGATTTCAGAGAGAAAACTTACCTTTGCGTCGAAACCATGCCCTTCCAAAATTCTTTTCGATGAAATTCTCGATGCCATTCGAATTTTCACGTCAATTTACACGGAAAATGCGGTCTCTCGTTTCTGAAATAGGGAAATCTGGAAAAAGTGCGAAACTATCGCCTGATATGCGAAATCTGTCGATTTCAGAGAGAAAACTTACCTTTGCGTCGAAACCATGCCCTTCCAAAATTCTTTTCGATGAAATTCTCGATGCCATTCGAATTTTCACGTCAATTTACACGGAAAATGCGGTCTCTCGTTTCTGAAATAGGGAAATCTGGAAAAAGTGCGAAACTATCGCCTGATATGCGAAATCTGTCGATTTCAGAGAGAAAACTTACCTTTGCGTCGAAACCATGCCCTTCCAAAATTCTTTTCGATGAAATTCTCGATGCCATTCGAATTTTCACGTCAATTTACACGGAAAATGCGGTCTCTCGTTTCTGAAATAGGGAAATCTGGAAAAAGTGCGAAACTATCGCCTGATATGCGAAATCTGTCGATTTCAGAGAGAAAACTTACCTTTGCGTCGAAACCATGCCCTTCCAAAATTCTTTTCGATGAAATTCTCGATGCCATTCGAATTTTCACGTCAATTTACACGGAAAATGCGGTCTCT
The DNA here is from genome assembly GCA_910591585.2 of Nysson spinosus. NCBI lineage: Eukaryota > Metazoa > Arthropoda > Insecta > Hymenoptera > Crabronidae > Nysson > Nysson spinosus. Next base: position 103,478 of record CAJUYC020000099.1, on the reverse strand, counting down.
CGTTTCTGAAATAGGGAAATCTGGAAAAAGTGCGAAACTATCGCCTGATATGCGAAATCTGTCGATTTCAGAGAGAAAACTTACCTTTGCGTCGAAACCATGCCCTTCCAAAATTCTTTTCGATGAAATTCTCGATGCCATTCGAATTTTCACGTCAATTTACACGGAAAATGCGGTCTCTCGTTTCTGAAATAGGGAAATCTGGAAAAAGTGCGAAACTATCGCCTGCTGAATAGCGAAATCTGTCGATTTCAGAGAGAAAACTTACCTTTGCGTCGAAACCATGCCCTTCCAAAATTCTTTTCGATGAAATTCTCGATGCCATTCGAATTTTCACGTCAATTTACACGGAAAATGCGGTCTCTCGTTTCTGAAATAGGGAAATCTGGAAAAAGTGCGAAACTATCGCCTGAATAGCGAAATCTGTCGATTTCAGAGAGAAAACTTACCTTTGCGTCGAAACCATGCCCTTCCAAAATTCTTTTCGATGAAATTCTCGATGCCATTCGAATTTTCACGTCAATTTACACGGAAAATGCGGTCTCTCGTTTCTGAAATAGGGAAATCTGGAAAAAGTGCGAAACTATCGCCTGAATAGCGAAATCTGTCGATTTCAGAGAGAAAACTTACCTTTGCGTCGAAACCATGCCCTTCCAAAATTCTTTTCGATGAAATTCTCGATGCCATTCGAATTTTCACGTCAATTTACACGGAAAATGCGGTCTCTCGTTTCTGAAATAGGGAAATCTGGAAAAAGTGCGAAACTATCGCCTGAATAGCGAAATCTGTCGATTTCAGAGAGAAAACTTACCTTTGCGTCGAAACCATGCCCTTCCAAAATTCTTTTCGATGAAATTCTCGATGCCATTCGAATTTTCACGTCAATTTACACGGAAAATGCGGTCTCTCGTTTCTGAAATAGGGAAATCTGGAAAAAGTGCGAAACTATCGCCTGAATAGCGAAATCTGTCGATTTCAGAGAGAAAACTTACCTTTGCGTCGAAACCATGCCCTTCCAAAATTCTTTTCGATGAAATTCTCGATGCCATTCGAATTTTCACGTCAATTTACACGGAAAATGCGGTCTCTCGTTTCTGAAATAGGGAAATCTGGAAAAAGTGCGAAACTATCGCCTGAATAGCGAAATCTGTCGATTTCAGAGAGAAAACTTACCTTTGCGTCGAAACCATGCCCTTCCAAAATTCTTTTCGATGAAATTCTCGATGCCATTCGAATTTTCACGTCAATTTACACGGAAAATGCGGTCTCTCGTTTCTGAAATAGGGAAATCTGGAAAAAGTGCGAAACTATCGCCTGAATAGCGAAATCTGTCGATTTCAGAGAGAAAACTTACCTTTGCGTCGAAACCATGCCCTTCCAAAATTCTTTTCGATGAAATTCTCGATGCCATTCGAATTTTCACGTCAATTTACACGGAAAATGCGGTCTCTCGTTTCTGAAATAGGGAAATCTGGAAAAAGTGCGAAACTATCGCCTGAATAGCGAAATCTGTCGATTTCAGAGAGAAAACTTACCTTTGCGTCGAAACCATGCCCTTCCAAAATTCTTTTCGATGAAATTCTCGATGCCATTCGAATTTTCACGTCAATTTACACGGAAAATGCGGTCTCTCGTTTCTGAAATAGGGAAATCTGGAAAAAGTGCGAAACTATCGCCTGAATAGCGAAATCTGTCGATTTCAGAGAGAAAACTTACCTTTGCGTCGAAACCATGCCCTTCCAAAATTCTTTTCGATGAAATTCTCGATGCCATTCGAATTTTCACGTCAATTTACACGGAAAATGCGGTCTCTCGTTTCTGAAATAGGGAAATCTGGAAAAAGTGCGAAACTATCGCCTGAATAGCGAAATCTGTCGATTTCAGAGAGAAAACTTACCTTTGCGTCGAAACCATGCCCTTCCAAAATTCTTTTCGATGAAATTCTCGATGCCATTCGAATTTTCACGTCAATTTACACGGAAAATGCGGTCTCTCGTTTCTGAAATAGGGAAATCTGGAAAAAGTGCGAAACTATCGCCTGAATAGCGAAATCTGTCGATTTCAGAGAGAAAACTTACCTTTGCGTCGAAACCATGCCCTTCCAAAATTCTTTTCGATGAAATTCTCGATGCCATTCGAATTTTCACGTCAATTTACTCGGAAAATGCGGTCTCTCGTTTCTGAAATAGGGAAATCTGGAAAAAGTGCGAAACTATCGCCTGAATAGCGAAATCTGTCGATTTCAGAGAGAAAACTTACCTTTGCGTCGAAACCATGCCCTTCCAAAATTCTTTTCGATGAAATTCTCGATGCCATTCGAATTTTCACGTCAATTTACACGGAAAATGCGGTCTCTCGTTTCTGAAATAGGGAAATCTGGAAAAAGTGCGAAACTATCGCCTGAATAGCGAAATCTGTCGATTTCAGAGAGAAAACTTACCTTTGCGTCGAAACCATGCCCTTCCAAAATTCTTTTCGATGAAATTCTCGATGCCATTCGAATTTTCACGTCAATTTACACGGAAAATGCGGTCTCTCGTTTCTGAAATAGGGAAATCTGGAAAAAGTGCGAAACTATCGCCTGAATAGCGAAATCTGTCGATTTCAGAGAGAAAACTTACCTTTGCGTCGAAACCATGCCCTTCCAAAATTCTTTTCGATGAAATTCTCGATGCCATTCGAATTTTCACGTCAATTTACACGGAAAATGCGGTCTCTCGTTTCTGAAATAGGGAAATCTGGAAAAAGTGCGAAACTATCGCCTGAATAGCGAAATCTGTCGATTTCAGAGAGAAAACTTACCTTTGCGTCGAAACCATGCCCTTCCAAAATTCTTTTCGATGAAATTCTCGATGCCATTCGAATTTTCACGTCAATTTACACGGAAAATGCGGTCTCTCGTTTCTGAAATAGGGAAATCTGGAAAAAGTGCGAAACTATCGCCTGAATAGCGAAATCTGTCGATTTCAGAGAGAAAACTTACCTTTGCGTCGAAACCATGCCCTTCCAAAATTCTTTTCGATGAAATTCTCGATGCCATTCGAATTTTCACGTCAATTTACACGGAAAATGCGGTCTCTCGTTTCTGAAATAGGGAAATCTGGAAAAAGTGCGAAACTATCGCCTGAATAGCGAAATCTGTCGATTTCAGAGAGAAAACTTACCTTTGCGTCGAAACCATGCCCTTCCAAAATTCTTTTCGATGAAATTCTCGATGCCATTCGAATTTTCACGTCAATTTACACGGAAAATGCGGTCTCTCGTTTCTGAAATAGGGAAATCTGGAAAAAGTGCGAAACTATCGCCTGAATAGCGAAATCTGTCGATTTCAGAGAGAAAACTTACCTTTGCGTCGAAACCATGCCCTTCCAAAATTCTTTTCGATGAAATTCTCGATGCCATTCGAATTTTCACGTCAATTTACACGGAAAATGCGGTCTCTCGTTTCTGAAATAGGGAAATCTGGAAAAAGTGCGAAACTATCGCCTGAATAGCGAAATCTGTCGATTTCAGAGAGAAAACTTACCTTTGCGTCGAAACCATGCCCTTCCAAAATTCTTTTCGATGAAATTCTCGATGCCATTCGAATTTTCACGTCAATTTACACGGAAAATGCGGTCTCTCGTTTCTGAAATAGGGAAATCTGGAAAAAGTGCGAAACTATCGCCTGAATAGCGAAATCTGTCGATTTCAGAGAGAAAACTTACCTTTGCGTCGAAACCATGCCCTTCCAAAATTCTTTTCGATGAAATTCTCGATGCCATTCGAATTTTCACGTCAATTTACACGGAAAATGCGGTCTCTCGTTTCTGAAATAGGGAAATCTGGAAAAAGTGCGAAACTATCGCCTGAATAGCGAAATCTGTCGATTTCAGAGAGAAAACTTACCTTTGCGTCGAAACCATGCCCTTCCAAAATTCTTTTCGATGAAATTCTCGATGCCATTCGAATTTTCACGTCAATTTACACGGAAAATGCGGTCTCTCGTTTCTGAAATAGGGAAATCTGGAAAAAGTGCGAAACTATCGCCTGAATAGCGAAATCTGTCGATTTCAGAGAGAAAACTTACCTTTGCGTCGAAACCATGCCCTTCCAAAATTCTTTTCGATGAAATTCTCGATGCCATTCGAATTTTCACGTCAATTTACACGGAAAATGCGGTCTCTCGTTTCTGAAATAGGGAAATCTGGAAAAAGTGCGAAACTATCGCCTGAATAGCGAAATCTGTCGATTTCAGAGAGAAAACTTACCTTTGCGTCGAAACCATGCCCTTCCAAAATTCTTTTCGATGAAATTCTCGATGCCATTCGAATTTTCACGTCAATTTACACGGAAAATGCGGTCTCTCGTTTCTGAAATAGGGAAATCTGGAAAAAGTGCGAAACTATCGCCTGAATAGCGAAATCTGTCGATTTCAGAGAGAAAACTTACCTTTGCGTCGAAACCATGCCCTTCCAAAATTCTTTTCGATGAAATTCTCGATGCCATTCGAATTTTCACGTCAATTTACACGGAAAATGCGGTCTCTCGTTTCTGAAATAGGGAAATCTGGAAAAAGTGCGAAACTATCGCCTGAAATGCGAAATCTGTCGATTTCAGAGAGAAAACTTACCTTTGCGTCGAAACCATGCCCTTCCAAAATTCTTTTCGATGAAATTCTCGATGCCATTCGAATTTTCACGTCAATTTACACGGAAAATGCGGTCTCTCGTTTCTGAAATAGGGAAATCTGGAAAAAGTGCGAAACTATCGCCTGAAATGCGAAATCTGTCGATTTCAGAGAGAAAACTTACCTTTGCGTCGAAACCATGCCCTTCCAAAATTCTTTTCGATGAAATTCTCGATGCCATTCGAATTTTCACGTCAATTTACACGGAAAATGCGGTCTCTCGTTTCTGAAATAGGGAAATCTGGAAAAAGTGCGAAACTATCGCCTGAAATGCGAAATCTGTCGATTTCAGAGAGAAAACTTACCTTTGCGTCGAAACCATGCCCTTCCAAAATTCTTTTCGATGAAATTCTCGATGCCATTCGAATTTTCACGTCAATTTACACGGAAAATGCGGTCTCTCGTTTCTGAAATAGGGAAATCTGGAAAAAGTGCGAAACTATCGCCTGAAATGCGAAATCTGTCGATTTCAGAGAGAAAACTTACCTTTGCGTCGAAACCATGCCCTTCCAAAATTCTTTTCGATGAAATTCTCGATGCCATTCGAATTTTCACGTCAATTTACACGGAAAATGCGGTCTCTCGTTTCTGAAATAGGGAAATCTGGAAAAAGTGCGAAACTATCGCCTGAATAGCGAAATCTGTCGATTTCAGAGAGAAAACTTACCTTTGCGTCGAAACCATGCCCTTCCAAAATTCTTTTCGATGAAATTCTCGATGCCATTCGAATTTTCACGTCAATTTACACGGAAAATGCGGTCTCTCGTTTCTGAAATAGGGAAATCTGGAAAAAGTGCGAAACTATCGCCTGAATAGCGAAATCTGTCGATTTCAGAGAGAAAACTTACCTTTGCGTCGAAACCATGCCCTTCCAAAATTCTTTTCGATGAAATTCTCGATGCCATTCGAATTTTCACGTCAATTTACACGGAAAATGCGGTCTCTCGTTTCTGAAATAGGGAAATCTGGAAAAAGTGCGAAACTATCGCCTGAAATGCGAAATCTGTCGATTTCAGAGAGAAAACTTACCTTTGCGTCGAAACCATGCCCTTCCAAAATTCTTTTCGATGAAATTCTCGATGCCATTCGAATTTTCACGTCAATTTACACGGAAAATGCGGTCTCTCGTTTCTGAAATAGGGAAATCTGGAAAAAGTGCGAAACTATCGCCTGAAATGCGAAATCTGTCGATTTCAGAGAGAAAACTTACCTTTGCGTCGAAACCATGCCCTTCCAAAATTCTTTTCGATGAAATTCTCGATGCCATTCGAATTTTCACGTCAATTTACACGGAAAATGCGGTCTCTCGTTTCTGAAATAGGGAAATCTGGAAAAAGTGCGAAACTATCGCCTGAAATGCGAAATCTGTCGATTTCAGAGAGAAAACTTACCTTTGCGTCGAAACCATGCCCTTCCAAAATTCTTTTCGATGAAATTCTCGATGCCATTCGAATTTTCACGTCAATTTACACGGAAAATGCGGTCTCTCGTTTCTGAAATAGGGAAATCTGGAAAAAGTGCGAAACTATCGCCTGAATAGCGAAATCTGTCGATTTCAGAGAGAAAACTTACCTTTGCGTCGAAACCATGCCCTTCCAAAATTCTTTTCGATGAAATTCTCGATGCCATTCGAATTTTCACGTCAATTTACACGGAAAATGCGGTCTCTCGTTTCTGAAATAGGGAAATCTGGAAAAAGTGCGAAACTATCGCCTGAATAGCGAAATCTGTCGATTTCAGAGAGAAAACTTACCTTTGCGTCGAAACCATGCCCTTCCAAAATTCTTTTCGATGAAATTCTCGATGCCATTCGAATTTTCACGTCAATTTACACGGAAAATGCGGTCTCTCGTTTCTGAAATAGGGAAATCTGGAAAAAGTGCGAAACTATCGCCTGAATAGCGAAATCTGTCGATTTCAGAGAGAAAACTTACCTTTGCGTCGAAACCATGCCCTTCCAAAATTCTTTTCGATGAAATTCTCGATGCCATTCGAATTTTCACGTCAATTTACACGGAAAATGCGGTCTCTCGTTTCTGAAATAGGGAAATCTGGAAAAAGTGCGAAACTATCGCCTGAATAGCGAAATCTGTCGATTTCAGAGAGAAAACTTACCTTTGCGTCGAAACCATGCCCTTCCAAAATTCTTTTCGATGAAATTCTCGATGCCATTCGAATTTTCACGTCAATTTACACGGAAAATGCGGTCTCTCGTTTCTGAAATAGGGAAATCTGGAAAAAGTGCGAAACTATCGCCTGAATAGCGAAATCTGTCGATTTCAGAGAGAAAACTTACCTTTGCGTCGAAACCATGCCCTTCCAAAATTCTTTTCGATGAAATTCTCGATGCCATTCGAATTTTCACGTCAATTTACACGGAAAAATGCGGTCTCTCGTTTCTGAAATAGGGAAATCTGGAAAAAGTGCGAAACTATCGCCTGAATAGCGAAATCTGTCGATTTCAGAGAGAAAACTTACCTTTGCGTCGAAACCATGCCCTTCCAAAATTCTTTTCGATGAAATTCTCGATGCCATTCGAATTTTCACGTCAATTTACACGGAAAATGCGGTCTCTCGTTTCTGAAATAGGGAAATCTGGAAAAAGTGCGAAACTATCGCCTGAATAGCGAAATCTGTCGATTTCAGAGAGAAAACTTACCTTTGCGTCGAAACCATGCCCTTCCAAAATTCTTTTCGATGAAATTCTCGATGCCATTCGAATTTTCACGTCAATTTACACGGAAAATGCGGTCTCTCGTTTCTGAAATAGGGAAATCTGGAAAAAGTGCGAAACTATCGCCTGAATAGCGAAATCTGTCGATTTCAGAGAGAAAACTTACCTTTGCGTCGAAACCATGCCCTTCCAAAATTCTTTTCGATGAAATTCTCGATGCCATTCGAATTTTCACGTCAATTTACACGGAAAATGCGGTCTCTCGTTTCTGAAATAGGGAAATCTGGAAAAAGTGCGAAACTATCGCCTGAATAGCGAAATCTGTCGATTTCAGAGAGAAAACTTACCTTTGCGTCGAAACCATGCCCTTCCAAAATTCTTTTCGATGAAATTCTCGATGCCATTCGAATTTTCACGTCAATTTACACGGAAAATGCGGTCTCTCGTTTCTGAAATAGGGAAATCTGGAAAAAGTGCGAAACTATCGCCTGAATAGCGAAATCTGTCGATTTCAGAGAGAAAACTTACCTTTGCGTCGAAACCATGCCCTTCCAAAATTCTTTTCGATGAAATTCTCGATGCCATTCGAATTTTCACGTCAATTTACACGGAAAATGCGGTCTCTCGTTTCTGAAATAGGGAAATCTGGAAAAAGTGCGAAACTATCGCCTGAATAGCGAAATCTGTCGATTTCAGAGAGAAAACTTACCTTTGCGTCGAAACCATGCCCTTCCAAAATTCTTTTCGATGAAATTCTCGATGCCATTCGAATTTTCACGTCAATTTACACGGAAAATGCGGTCTCTCGTTTCTGAAATAGGGAAATCTGGAAAAAGTGCGAAACTATCGCCTGAATAGCGAAATCTGTCGATTTCAGAGAGAAAACTTACCTTTGCGTCGAAACCATGCCCTTCCAAAATTCTTTTCGATGAAATTCTCGATGCCATTCGAATTTTCACGTCAATTTACACGGAAAATGCGGTCTCTCGTTTCTGAAATAGGGAAATCTGGAAAAAGTGCGAAACTATCGCCTGAATAGCGAAATCTGTCGATTTCAGAGAGAAAACTTACCTTTGCGTCGAAACCATGCCCTTCCAAAATTCTTTTCGATGAAATTCTCGATGCCATTCGAATTTTCACGTCAATTTACACGGAAAATGCGGTCTCTCGTTTCTGAAATAGGGAAATCTGGAAAAAGTGCGAAACTATCGCCTGAATAGCGAAATCTGTCGATTTCAGAGAGAAAACTTACCTTTGCGTCGAAACCATGCCCTTCCAAAATTCTTTTCGATGAAATTCTCGATGCCATTCGAATTTTCACGTCAATTTACACGGAAAATGCGGTCTCTCGTTTCTGAAATAGGGAAATCTGGAAAAAGTGCGAAACTATCGCCTGAATAGCGAAATCTGTCGATTTCAGAGAGAAAACTTACCTTTGCGTCGAAACCATGCCCTTCCAAAATTCTTTTCGATGAAATTCTCGATGCCATTCGAATTTTCACGTCAATTTACACGGAAAATGCGGTCTCTCGTTTCTGAAATAGGGAAATCTGGAAAAAGTGCGAAACTATCGCCTGAATAGCGAAATCTGTCGATTTCAGAGAGAAAACTTACCTTTGCGTCGAAACCATGCCCTTCCAAAATTCTTTTCGATGAAATTCTCGATGCCATTCGAATTTTCACGTCAATTTACACGGAAAATGCGGTCTCTCGTTTCTGAAATAGGGAAATCTGGAAAAAGTGCGAAACTATCGCCTGAATAGCGAAATCTGTCGATTTCAGAGAGAAAACTTACCTTTGCGTCGAAACCATGCCCTTCCAAAATTCTTTTCGATGAAATTCTCGATGCCATTCGAATTTTCACGTCAATTTACACGGAAAATGCGGTCTCTCGTTTCTGAAATAGGGAAATCTGGAAAAAGTGCGAAACTATCGCCTGAATAGCGAAATCTGTCGATTTCAGAGAGAAAACTTACCTTTGCGTCGAAACCATGCCCTTCCAAAATTCTTTTCGATGAAATTCTCGATGCCATTCGAATTTTCACGTCAATTTACACGGAAAATGCGGTCTCTCGTTTCTGAAATAGGGAAATCTGGAAAAAGTGCGAAACTATCGCCTGAATAGCGAAATCTGTCGATTTCAGAGAGAAAACTTACCTTTGCGTCGAAACCATGCCCTTCCAAAATTCTTTTCGATGAAATTCTCGATGCCATTCGAATTTTCACGTCAATTTACACGGAAAATGCGGTCTCTCGTTTCTGAAATAGGGAAATCTGGAAAAAGTGCGAAACTATCGCCTGAATAGCGAAATCTGTCGATTTCAGAGAGAAAACTTACCTTTGCGTCGAAACCATGCCCTTCCAAAATTCTTTTCGATGAAATTCTCGATGCCATTCGAATTTTCACGTCAATTTACACGGAAAATGCGGTCTCTCGTTTCTGAAATAGGGAAATCTGGAAAAAGTGCGAAACTATCGCCTGAATAGCGAAATCTGTCGATTTCAGAGAGAAAACTTACCTTTGCGTCGAAACCATGCCCTTCCAAAATTCTTTTCGATGAAATTCTCGATGCCATTCGAATTTTCACGTCAATTTACACGGAAAATGCGGTCTCTCGTTTCTGAAATAGGGAAATCTGGAAAAAGTGCGAAACTATCGCCTGAATAGCGAAATCTGTCGATTTCAGAGAGAAAACTTACCTTTGCGTCGAAACCATGCCCTTCCAAAATTCTTTTCGATGAAATTCTCGATGCCATTCGAATTTTCACGTCAATTTACACGGAAAATGCGGTCTCTCGTTTCTGAAATAGGGAAATCTGGAAAAAGTGCGAAACTATCGCCTGAATAGCGAAATCTGTCGATTTCAGAGAGAAAACTTACCTTTGCGTCGAAACCATGCCCTTCCAAAATTCTTTTCGATGAAATTCTCGATGCCATTCGAATTTTCACGTCAATTTACACGGAAAATGCGGTCTCTCGTTTCTGAAATAGGGAAATCTGGAAAAAGTGCGAAACTATCGCCTGAATAGCGAAATCTGTCGATTTCAGAGAGAAAACTTACCTTTGCGTCGAAACCATGCCCTTCCAAAATTCTTTTCGATGAAATTCTCGATGCCATTCGAATTTTCACGTCAATTTACACGGAAAATGCGGTCTCTCGTTTCTGAAATAGGGAAATCTGGAAAAAGTGCGAAACTATCGCCTGAATAGCGAAATCTGTCGATTTCAGAGAGAAAACTTACCTTTGCGTCGAAACCATGCCCTTCCAAAATTCTTTTCGATGAAATTCTCGATGCCATTCGAATTTTCACGTCAATTTACACGGAAAATGCGGTCTCTCGTTTCTGAAATAGGGAAATCTGGAAAAAGTGCGAAACTATCGCCTGAATAGCGAAATCTGTCGATTTCAGAGAGAAAACTTACCTTTGCGTCGAAACCATGCCCTTCCAAAATTCTTTTCGATGAAATTCTCGATGCCATTCGAATTTTCACGTCAATTTACACGGAAAATGCGGTCTCTCGTTTCTGAAATAGGGAAATCTGGAAAAAGTGCGAAACTATCGCCTGAATAGCGAAATCTGTCGATTTCAGAGAGAAAACTTACCTTTGCGTCGAAACCATGCCCTTCCAAAATTCTTTTCGATGAAATTCTCGATGCCATTCGAATTTTCACGTCAATTTACACGGAAAATGCGGTCTCTCGTTTCTGAAATAGGGAAATCTGGAAAAAGTGCGAAACTATCGCCTGAATAGCGAAATCTGTCGATTTCAGAGAGAAAACTTACCTTTGCGTCGAAACCATGCCCTTCCAAAATTCTTTTCGATGAAATTCTCGATGCCATTCGAATTTTCACGTCAATTTACACGGAAAATGCGGTCTCTCGTTTCTGAAATAGGGAAATCTGGAAAAAGTGCGAAACTATCGCCTGAATAGCGAAATCTGTCGATTTCAGAGAGAAAACTTACCTTTGCGTCGAAACCATGCCCTTCCAAAATTCTTTTCGATGAAATTCTCGATGCCATTCGAATTTTCACGTCAATTTACACGGAAAATGCGGTCTCTCGTTTCTGAAATAGGGAAATCTGGAAAAAGTGCGAAACTATCGCCTGAATAGCGAAATCTGTCGATTTCAGAGAGAAAACTTACCTTTGCGTCGAAACCATGCCCTTCCAAAATTCTTTTCGATGAAATTCTCGATGCCATTCGAATTTTCACGTCAATTTACACGGAAAATGCGGTCTCTCGTTTCTGAAATAGGGAAATCTGGAAAAAGTGCGAAACTATCGCCTGAATAGCGAAATCTGTCGATTTCAGAGAGAAAACTTACCTTTGCGTCGAAACCATGCCCTTCCAAAATTCTTTTCGATGAAATTCTCGATGCCATTCGAATTTTCACGTCAATTTACACGGAAAATGCGGTCTCTCGTTTCTGAAATAGGGAAATCTGGAAAAAGTGCGAAACTATCGCCTGAATAGCGAAATCTGTCGATTTCAGAGAGAAAACTTACCTTTGCGTCGAAACCATGCCCTTCCAAAATTCTTTTCGATGAAATTCTCGATGCCATTCGAATTTTCACGTCAATTTACACGGAAAATGCGGTCTCTCGTTTCTGAAATAGGGAAATCTGGAAAAAGTGCGAAACTATCGCCTGAATAGCGAAATCTGTCGATTTCAGAGAGAAAACTTACCTTTGCGTCGAAACCATGCCCTTCCAAAATTCTTTTCGATGAAATTCTCGATGCCATTCGAATTTTCACGTCAATTTACACGGAAAATGCGGTCTCTCGTTTCTGAAATAGGGAAATCTGGAAAAAGTGCGAAACTATCGCCTGAATAGCGAAATCTGTCGATTTCAGAGAGAAAACTTACCTTTGCGTCGAAACCATGCCCTTCCAAAATTCTTTTCGATGAAATTCTCGATGCCATTCGAATTTTCACGTCAATTTACACGGAAAATGCGGTCTCTCGTTTCTGAAATAGGGAAATCTGGAAAAAGTGCGAAACTATCGCCTGAATAGCGAAATCTGTCGATTTCAGAGAGAAAACTTACCTTTGCGTCGAAACCATGCCCTTCCAAAATTCTTTTCGATGAAATTCTCGATGCCATTCGAATTTTCACGTCAATTTACACGGAAAATGCGGTCTCTCGTTTCTGAAATAGGGAAATCTGGAAAAAGTGCGAAACTATCGCCTGAATAGCGAAATCTGTCGATTTCAGAGAGAAAACTTACCTTTGCGTCGAAACCATGCCCTTCCAAAATTCTTTTCGATGAAATTCTCGATGCCATTCGAATTTTCACGTCAATTTACACGGAAAATGCGGTCTCTCGTTTCTGAAATAGGGAAATCTGGAAAAAGTGCGAAACTATCGCCTGAATAGCGAAATCTGTCGATTTCAGAGAGAAAACTTACCTTTGCGTCGAAACCATGCCCTTCCAAAATTCTTTTCGATGAAATTCTCGATGCCATTCGAATTTTCACGTCAATTTACACGGAAAATGCGGTCTCTCGTTTCTGAAATAGGGAAATCTGGAAAAAGTGCGAAACTATCGCCTGAATAGCGAAATCTGTCGATTTCAGAGAGAAAACTTACCTTTGCGTCGAAACCATGCCCTTCCAAAATTCTTTTCGATGAAATTCTCGATGCCATTCGAATTTTCACGTCAATTTACACGGAAAATGCGGTCTCTCGTTTCTGAAATAGGGAAATCTGGAAAAAGTGCGAAACTATCGCCTGAATAGCGAAATCTGTCGATTTCAGAGAGAAAACTTACCTTTGCGTCGAAACCATGCCCTTCCAAAATTCTTTTCGATGAAATTCTCGATGCCATTCGAATTTTCACGTCAATTTACACGGAAAATGCGGTCTCTCGTTTCTGAAATAGGGAAATCTGGAAAAAGTGCGAAACTATCGCCTGAATAGCGAAATCTGTCGATTTCAGAGAGAAAACTTACCTTTGCGTCGAAACCATGCCCTTCCAAAATTCTTTTCGATGAAATTCTCGATGCCATTCGAATTTTCACGTCAATTTACACGGAAAATGCGGTCTCTCGTTTCTGAAATAGGGAAATCTGGAAAAAGTGCGAAACTATCGCCTGAATAGCGAAATCTGTCGATTTCAGAGAGAAAACTTACCTTTGCGTCGAAACCATGCCCTTCCAAAATTCTTTTCGATGAAATTCTCGATGCCATTCGAATTTTCACGTCAATTTACACGGAAAATGCGGTCTCTCGTTTCTGAAATAGGGAAATCTGGAAAAAGTGCGAAACTATCGCCTGAATAGCGAAATCTGTCGATTTCAGAGAGAAAACTTACCTTTGCGTCGAAACCATGCCCTTCCAAAATTCTTTTCGATGAAATTCTCGATGCCATTCGAATTTTCACGTCAATTTACACGGAAAATGCGGTCTCTCGTTTCTGAAATAGGGAAATCTGGAAAAAGTGCGAAACTATCGCCTGAATAGCGAAATCTGTCGATTTCAGAGAGAAAACTTACCTTTGCGTCGAAACCATGCCCTTCCAAAATTCTTTTCGATGAAATTCTCGATGCCATTCGAATTTTCACGTCAATTTACACGGAAAATGCGGTCTCTCGTTTCTGAAATAGGGAAATCTGGAAAAAGTGCGAAACTATCGCCTGAATAGCGAAATCTGTCGATTTCAGAGAGAAAACTTACCTTTGCGTCGAAACCATGCCCTTCCAAAATTCTTTTCGATGAAATTCTCGATGCCATTCGAATTTTCACGTCAATTTACACGGAAAATGCGGTCTCTCGTTTCTGAAATAGGGAAATCTGGAAAAAGTGCGAAACTATCGCCTGAATAGCGAAATCTGTCGATTTCAGAGAGAAAACTTACCTTTGCGTCGAAACCATGCCCTTCCAAAATTCTTTTCGATGAAATTCTCGATGCCATTCGAATTTTCACGTCAATTTACACGGAAAATGCGGTCTCTCGTTTCTGAAATAGGGAAATCTGGAAAAAGTGCGAAACTATCGCCTGAATAGCGAAATCTGTCGATTTCAGAGAGAAAACTTACCTTTGCGTCGAAACCATGCCCTTCCAAAATTCTTTTCGATGAAATTCTCGATGCCATTCGAATTTTCACGTCAATTTACACGGAAAATGCGGTCTCTCGTTTCTGAAATAGGGAAATCTGGAAAAAGTGCGAAACTATCGCCTGAATAGCGAAATCTGTCGATTTCAGAGAGAAAACTTACCTTTGCGTCGAAACCATGCCCTTCCAAAATTCTTTTCGATGAAATTCTCGATGCCATTCGAATTTTCACGTCAATTTACACGGAAAATGCGGTCTCTCGTTTCTGAAATAGGGAAATCTGGAAAAAGTGCGAAACTATCGCCTGAATAGCGAAATCTGTCGATTTCAGAGAGAAAACTTACCTTTGCGTCGAAACCATGCCCTTCCAAAATTCTTTTCGATGAAATTCTCGATGCCATTCGAATTTTCACGTCAATTTACACGGAAAATGCGGTCTCTCGTTTCTGAAATAGGGAAATCTGGAAAAAGTGCGAAACTATCGCCTGAATAGCGAAATCTGTCGATTTCAGAGAGAAAACTTACCTTTGCGTCGAAACCATGCCCTTCCAAAATTCTTTTCGATGAAATTCTCGATGCCATTCGAATTTTCACGTCAATTTACACGGAAAATGCGGTCTCTCGTTTCTGAAATAGGGAAATCTGGAAAAAGTGCGAAACTATCGCCTGAATAGCGAAATCTGTCGATTTCAGAGAGAAAACTTACCTTTGCGTCGAAACCATGCCCTTCCAAAATTCTTTTCGATGAAATTCTCGATGCCATTCGAATTTTCACGTCAATTTACACGGAAAATGCGGTCTCTCGTTTCTGAAATAGGGAAATCTGGAAAAAGTGCGAAACTATCGCCTGAATAGCGAAATCTGTCGATTTCAGAGAGAAAACTTACCTTTGCGTCGAAACCATGCCCTTCCAAAATTCTTTTCGATGAAATTCTCGATGCCATTCGAATTTTCACGTCAATTTACACGGAAAATGCGGTCTCTCGTTTCTGAAATAGGGAAATCTGGAAAAAGTGCGAAACTATCGCCTGAATAGCGAAATCTGTCGATTTCAGAGAGAAAACTTACCTTTGCGTCGAAACCATGCCCTTCCAAAATTCTTTTCGATGAAATTCTCGATGCCATTCGAATTTTCACGTCAATTTACACGGAAAATGCGGTCTCTCGTTTCTGAAATAGGGAAATCTGGAAAAAGTGCGAAACTATCGCCTGAATAGCGAAATCTGTCGATTTCAGAGAGAAAACTTACCTTTGCGTCGAAACCATGCCCTTCCAAAATTCTTTTCGATGAAATTCTCGATGCCATTCGAATTTTCACGTCAATTTACACGGAAAATGCGGTCTCTCGTTTCTGAAATAGGGAAATCTGGAAAAAGTGCGAAACTATCGCCTGAATAGCGAAATCTGTCGATTTCAGAGAGAAAACTTACCTTTGCGTCGAAACCATGCCCTTCCAAAATTCTTTTCGATGAAATTCTCGATGCCATTCGAATTTTCACGTCAATTTACACGGAAAATGCGGTCTCTCGTTTCTGAAATAGGGAAATCTGGAAAAAGTGCGAAACTATCGCCTGAATAGCGAAATCTGTCGATTTCAGAGAGAAAACTTACCTTTGCGTCGAAACCATGCCCTTCCAAAATTCTTTTCGATGAAATTCTCGATGCCATTCGAATTTTCACGTCAATTTACACGGAAAATGCGGTCTCTCGTTTCTGAAATAGGGAAATCTGGAAAAAGTGCGAAACTATCGCCTGAATAGCGAAATCTGTCGATTTCAGAGAGAAAACTTACCTTTGCGTCGAAACCATGCCCTTCCAAAATTCTTTTCGATGAAATTCTCGATGCCATTCGAATTTTCACGTCAATTTACACGGAAAATGCGGTCTCTCGTTTCTGAAATAGGGAAATCTGGAAAAAGTGCGAAACTATCGCCTGAATAGCGAAATCTGTCGATTTCAGAGAGAAAACTTACCTTTGCGTCGAAACCATGCCCTTCCAAAATTCTTTTCGATGAAATTCTCGATGCCATTCGAATTTTCACGTCAATTTACACGGAAAATGCGGTCTCTCGTTTCTGAAATAGGGAAATCTGGAAAAAGTGCGAAACTATCGCCTGAATAGCGAAATCTGTCGATTTCAGAGAGAAAACTTACCTTTGCGTCGAAACCATGCCCTTCCAAAATTCTTTTCGATGAAATTCTCGATGCCATTCGAATTTTCACGTCAATTTACACGGAAAATGCGGTCTCTCGTTTCTGAAATAGGGAAATCTGGAAAAAGTGCGAAACTATCGTCTGAATAGCGAAATCTGTCGATTTCAGAGAGAAAACTTACCTTTGCGTCGAAACCATGCCCTTCCAAAATTCTTTTCGATGAAATTCTCGATGCCATTCGAATTTTCACGTCAATTTACACGGAAAATGCGGTCTCTCGTTTCTGAAATAGGGAAATCTGGAAAAAGTGCGAAACTATCGCCTGAATAGCGAAATCTGTCGATTTCAGAGAGAAAACTTACCTTTGCGTCGAAACCATGCCCTTCCAAAATTCTTTTCGATGAAATTCTCGATGCCATTCGAATTTTCACGTCAATTTACACGGAAAATGCGGTCTCTCGTTTCTGAAATAGGGAAATCTGGAAAAAGTGCGAAACTATCGCCTGAATAGCGAAATCTGTCGATTTCAGAGAGAAAACTTACCTTTGCGTCGAAACCATGCCCTTCCAAAATTCTTTTCGATGAAATTCTCGATGCCATTCGAATTTTCACGTCAATTTACACGGAAAATGCGGTCTCTCGTTTCTGAAATAGGGAAATCTGGAAAAAGTGCGAAACTATCGCCTGAATAGCGAAATCTGTCGATTTCAGAGAGAAAACTTACCTTTGCGTCGAAACCATGCCCTTCCAAAATTCTTTTCGATGAAATTCTCGATGCCATTCGAATTTTCACGTCAATTTACACGGAAAATGCGGTCTCTCGTTTCTGAAATAGGGAAATCTGGAAAAAGTGCGAAACTATCGCCTGAATAGCGAAATCTGTCGATTTCAGAGAGAAAACTTACCTTTGCGTCGAAACCATGCCCTTCCAAAATTCTTTTCGATGAAATTCTCGATGCCATTCGAATTTTCACGTCAATTTACACGGAAAATGCGGTCTCTCGTTTCTGAAATAGGGAAATCTGGAAAAAGTGCGAAACTATCGCCTGAATAGCGAAATCTGTCGATTTCAGAGAGAAAACTTACCTTTGCGTCGAAACCATGCCCTTCCAAAATTCTTTTCGATGAAATTCTCGATGCCATTCGAATTTTCACGTCAATTTACACGGAAAATGCGGTCTCTCGTTTCTGAAATAGGGAAATCTGGAAAAAGTGCGAAACTATCGCCTGAATAGCGAAATCTGTCGATTTCAGAGAGAAAACTTACCTTTGCGTCGAAACCATGCCCTTCCAAAATTCTTTTCGATGAAATTCTCGATGCCATTCGAATTTTCACGTCAATTTACACGGAAAATGCGGTCTCTCGTTTCTGAAATAGGGAAATCTGGAAAAAGTGCGAAACTATCGCCTGAATAGCGAAATCTGTCGATTTCAGAGAGAAAACTTACCTTTGCGTCGAAACCATGCCCTTCCAAAATTCTTTTCGATGAAATTCTCGATGCCATTCGAATTTTCACGTCAATTTACACGGAAAATGCGGTCTCTCGTTTCTGAAATAGGGAAATCTGGAAAAAGTGCGAAACTATCGCCTGAATAGCGAAATCTGTCGATTTCAGAGAGAAAACTTACCTTTGCGTCGAAACCATGCCCTTCCAAAATTCTTTTCGATGAAATTCTCGATGCCATTCGAATTTTCACGTCAATTTACACGGAAAATGCGGTCTCTCGTTTCTGAAATAGGGAAATCTGGAAAAAGTGCGAAACTATCGCCTGAATAGCGAAATCTGTCGATTTCAGAGAGAAAACTTACCTTTGCGTCGAAACCATGCCCTTCCAAAATTCTTTTCGATGAAATTCTCGATGCCATTCGAATTTTCACGTCAATTTACACGGAAAATGCGGTCTCTCGTTTCTGAAATAGGGAAATCTGGAAAAAGTGCGAAACTATCGCCTGAATAGCGAAATCTGTCGATTTCAGAGAGAAAACTTACCTTTGCGTCGAAACCATGCCCTTCCAAAATTCTTTTCGATGAAATTCTCGATGCCATTCGAATTTTCACGTCAATTTACACGGAAAATGCGGTCTCTCGTTTCTGAAATAGGGAAATCTGGAAAAAGTGCGAAACTATCGCCTGAATAGCGAAATCTGTCGATTTCAGAGAGAAAACTTACCTTTGCGTCGAAACCATGCCCTTCCAAAATTCTTTTCGATGAAATTCTCGATGCCATTCGAATTTTCACGTCAATTTACACGGAAAATGCGGTCTCTCGTTTCTGAAATAGGGAAATCTGGAAAAAGTGCGAAACTATCGCCTGAATAGCGAAATCTGTCGATTTCAGAGAGAAAACTTACCTTTGCGTCGAAACCATGCCCTTCCAAAATTCTTTTCGATGAAATTCTCGATGCCATTCGAATTTTCACGTCAATTTACACGGAAAATGCGGTCTCTCGTTTCTGAAATAGGGAAATCTGGAAAAAGTGCGAAACTATCGCCTGAATAGCGAAATCTGTCGATTTCAGAGAGAAAACTTACCTTTGCGTCGAAACCATGCCCTTCCAAAATTCTTTTCGATGAAATTCTCGATGCCATTCGGAATTTTCACGTCAATTTACACGGAAAATGCGGTCTCTCGTTTCTGAAATAGGGAAAGCTGGAAAAAGTGCGAAACTATCGCCTGAATAGCGAAATCTGTCGATTTCAGAGAGAAAACTTACCTTTGCGTCGAAACCATGCCCTTCCAAAATTCTTTTCGATGAAATTCTCGATGCCATTCGAATTTTCACGTCAATTTACACGGAAAATGCGGTCTCTCGTTTCTGAAATAGGGAAAGCTGGAAAAAGTGCGAAACTATCGCCTGAATAGCGAAATCTGTCGATTTCAGAGAGAAAACTTACCTTTGCGTCGAAACCATGCCCTTCCAAAATTCTTTTCGATGAAATTCTCGATGCCATTCGAATTTTCACGTCAATTTACACGGAAAATGCGGTCTCTCGTTTCTGAAATAGGGAAATCTGGAAAAAGTGCGAAACTATCGCCTGAATAGCGAAATCTGTCGATTTCAGAGAGAAAACTTACCTTTGCGTCGAAACCATGCCCTTCCAAAATTCTTTTCGATGAAATTCTCGATGCCATTCGAATTTTCACGTCAATTTACACGGAAAATGCGGTCTCTCGTTTCTGAAATAGGGAAAGCTGGAAAAAGTGCGAAACTATCGCCTGAATAGCGAAATCTGTCGATTTCAGAGAGAAAACTTACCTTTGCGTCGAAACCATGCCCTTCCAAAATTCTTTTCGATGAAATTCTCGATGCCATTCGAATTTTCACGTCAATTTACACGGAAAATGCGGTCTCTCGTTTCTGAAATAGGGAAATCTGGAAAAAGTGCGAAACTATCGCCTGAATAGCGAAATCTGTCGATTTCAGAGAGAAAACTTACCTTTGCGTCGAAACCATGCCCTTCCAAAATTCTTTTCGATGAAATTCTCGATGCCATTCGAATTTTCACGTCAATTTACACGGAAAATGCGGTCTCTCGTTTCTGAAATAGGGAAATCTGGAAAAAGTGCGAAACTATCGCCTGAATAGCGAAATCTGTCGATTTCAGAGAGAAAACTTACCTTTGCGTCGAAACCATGCCCTTCCAAAATTCTTTTCGATGAAATTCTCGATGCCATTCGAATTTTCACGTCAATTTACACGGAAAATGCGGTCTCTCGTTTCTGAAATAGGGAAAGCTGGAAAAAGTGCGAAACTATCGCCTGAATAGCGAAATCTGTCGATTTCAGAGAGAAAACTTACCTTTGCGTCGAAACCATGCCCTTCCAAAATTCTTTTCGATGAAATTCTCGATGCCATTCGAATTTTCACGTCAATTTACACGGAAAATGCGGTCTCTCGTTTCTGAAATAGGGAAATCTGGAAAAAGTGCGAAACTATCGCCTGAATAGCGAAATCTGTCGATTTCAGAGAGAAAACTTACCTTTGCGTCGAAACCATGCCCTTCCAAAATTCTTTTCGATGAAATTCTCGATGCCATTCGAATTTTCACGTCAATTTACACGGAAAATGCGGTCTCTCGTTTCTGAAATAGGGAAATCTGGAAAAAGTGCGAAACTATCGCCTGAATAGCGAAATCTGTCGATTTCAGAGAGAAAACTTACCTTTGCGTCGAAACCATGCCCTTCCAAAATTCTTTTCGATGAAATTCTCGATGCCATTCGAATTTTCACGTCAATTTACACGGAAAATGCGGTCTCTCCTTTCTGAAATAGGGAAAGCTGGAAAAAGTGCGAAACTATCGCCTGAATAGCGAAATCTGTCGATTTCGGAGAGAAAACTTACCTTTGCGTCGAAACCATGCCCTTCCAAAATTCTTTTCGATGAAATTCTCGATGCCATTCGAATTTTCACGTCAATTTACACGGAAAATGCGGTCTCTCGTTTCTGAAATAGGGAAAGCTGGAAAAAGTGCGAAACTATCGCCTGAATAGCGAAATCTGTCGATTTCAGAGAGAAAACTTACCTTTGCGTCGAAACCATGCCCTTCCAAAATTCTTTTCGATGAAATTCTCGATGCCATTCGAATTTTCACGTCAATTTACACGGAAAATGCGGTCTCTCGTTTCTGAAATAGGGAAAGCTGGAAAAAGTGCGAAACTATCGCCTGAATAGCGAAATCTGTCGATTTCAGAGAGAAAACTTACCTTTGCGTCGAAACCATGCCCTTCCAAAATTCTTTTCGATGAAATTCTCGATGCCATTCGAATTTTCACGTCAATTTACACGGAAAATGCGGTCTCTCGTTTCTGAAATAGGGAAAGCTGGAAAAGTGCGAAACTATCGCCTGAATAGCGAAATCTGTCGATTTCAGAGAGAAAACTTACCTTTGCGTCGAAACCATGCCCTTCCAAAATTCTTTTCGATGAAATTCTCGATGCCATTCGAATTTTCACGTCAATTTACACGGAAAATGCGGTCTCTCGTTTCTGAAATAGGGAAAGCTGGAAAAAGTGCGAAACTATCGCCTGAATAGCGAAATCTGTCGATTTCAGAGAGAAAACTTACCTTTGCGTCGAAACCATGCCCTTCCAAAATTCTTTTCGATGAAATTCTCGATGCCATTCGAATTTTCACGTCAATTTACACGGAAAATGCGGTCTCTCGTTTCTGAAATAGGGAAATCTGGAAAAAGTGCGAAACTATCGCCTGAATAGCGAAATCTGTCGATTTCAGAGAGAAAACTTACCTTTGCGTCGAAACCATGCCCTTCCAAAATTCTTTTCGATGAAATTCTCGATGCCATTCGAATTTTCACGTCAATTTACACGGAAAATGCGGTCTCTCGTTTCTGAAATAGGGAAAGCTGGAAAAAGTGCGAAACTATCGCCTGAATAGCGAAATCTGTCGATTTCAGAGAGAAAACTTACCTTTGCGTCGAACCATGCCCTTCCAAAATTCTTTTCGATGAAATTCTCGATGCCATTCGAATTTTCACGTCAATTTACACGGAAAATGCGGTCTCTCGTTTCTGAAATAGGGAAATCTGGAAAAAGTGCGAAACTATCGCCTGAATAGCGAAATCTGTTGATTTCAGAGAGAAAACTTACCTTTGCGTCGAAACCATGCCCTTCCAAAATTCTTTTCGATGAAATTCTCGATGCCATTCGAATTTTCACGTCAATTTACACGGAAAATGCGGTCTCTCGTTTCTGAAATAGGGAAATCTGGAAAAAGTGCGAAACTATCGCCTGAATAGCGAAATCTGTCGATTTCAGAGAGAAAACTTACCTTTGCGTCGAAACCATGCCCTTCCAAAATTCTTTTCGATGAAATTCTCGATGCCATTCGAATTTTCACGTCAATTTACACGGAAAATGCGGTCTCTCGTTTCTGAAATAGGGAAAGCTGGAAAAAGTGCGAAACTATCGCCTGAATAGCGAAATCTGTCGATTTCAGAGAGAAAACTTACCTTTGCGTCGAAACCATGCCCTTCCAAAATTCTTTTCGATGAAATTCTCGATGCCATTCGAATTTTCACGTCAATTTACACGGAAAATGCGGTCTCTCGTTTCTGAAATAGGGAAATCTGGAAAAAGTGCGAAACTATCGCCTGAATAGCGAAATCTGTCGATTTCAGAGAGAAAACTTACCTTTGCGTCGAAACCATGCCCTTCCAAAATTCTTTTCGATGAAATTCTCGATGCCATTCGAATTTTCACGTCAATTTACACGGAAAATGCGGTCTCTCGTTTCTGAAATAGGGAAATCTGGAAAAAGTGCGAAACTATCGCCTGAATAGCGAAATCTGTCGATTTCAGAGAGAAAACTTACCTTTGCGTCGAAACCATGCCCTTCCAAAATTCTTTTCGATGAAATTCTCGATGCCATTCGAATTTTCACGTCAATTTACACGGAAAATGCGGTCTCTCGTTTCTGAAATAGGGAAATCTGGAAAAAGTGCGAAACTATCGCCTGAATAGCGAAATCTGTCGATTTCAGAGAGAAAACTTACCTTTGCGTCGAAACCATGCCCTTCCAAAATTCTTTTCGATGAAATTCTCGATGCCATTCGAATTTTCACGTCAATTTACACGGAAAATGCGGTCTCTCGTTTCTGAAATAGGGAAAGCTGGAAAAAGTGCGAAACTATCGCCTGAATAGCGAAATCTGTCGATTTCAGAGAGAAAACTTACCTTTGCGTCGAAACCATGCCCTTCCAAAATTCTTTTCGATGAAATTCTCGATGCCATTCGAATTTTCACGTCAATTTACACGGAAAATGCGGTCTCTCGTTTCTGAAATAGGGAAAGCTGGAAAAAGTGCGAAACTATCGCCTGAATAGCGAAATCTGTCGATTTCAGAGAGAAAACTTACCTTTGCGTCGAAACCATGCCCTTCCAAAATTCTTTTCGATGAAATTCTCGATGCCATTCGAATTTTCACGTCAATTTACACGGAAAATGCGGTCTCTCGTTTCTGAAATAGGGAAAGCTGGAAAAAGTGCGAAACTATCGCCTGAATAGCGAAATCTGTCGATTTCAGAGAGAAAACTTACCTTTGCGTCGAAACCATGCCCTTCCAAAATTCTTTTCGATGAAATTCTCGATGCCATTCGAATTTTCACGTCAATTTACACGGAAAATGCGGTCTCTCGTTTCTGAAATAGGGAAAGCTGGAAAAAGTGCGAAACTATCGCCTGAATAGCGAAATCTGTCGATTTCAGAGAGAAAACTTACCTTTGCGTCGAAACCATGCCCTTCCAAAATTCTTTTCGATGAAATTCTCGATGCCATTCGAATTTTCACGTCAATTTACACGGAAAATGCGGTCTCTCGTTTCTGAAATAGGGAAAGCTGGAAAAAGTGCGAAACTATCGCCTGAATAGCGAAATCTGTCGATTTCAGAGAGAAAACTTACCTTTGCGTCGAAACCATGCCCTTCCAAAATTCTTTTCGATGAAATTCTCGATGCCATTCGAATTTTCACGTCAATTTACACGGAAAATGCGGTCTCTCGTTTCTGAAATAGGGAAATCTGGAAAAAGTGCGAAACTATCGCCTGAATAGCGAAATCTGTCGATTTCAGAGAGAAAACTTACCTTTGCGTCGAAACCATGCCCTTCCAAAATTCTTTTCGATGAAATTCTCGATGCCATTCGAATTTTCACGTCAATTTACACGGAAAATGCGGTCTCTCGTTTCTGAAATAGGGAAATCTGGAAAAAGTGCGAAACTATCGCCTGAATAGCGAAATCTGTCGATTTCAGAGAGAAAACTTACCTTTGCGTCGAAACCATGCCCTTCCAAAATTCTTTTCGATGAAATTCTCGATGCCATTCGAATTTTCACGTCAATTTACACGGAAAATGCGGTCTCTCGTTTCTGAAATAGGGAAAGCTGGAAAAAGTGCGAAACTATCGCCTGAATAGCGAAATCTGTCGATTTCAGAGAGAAAACTTACCTTTGCGTCGAAACCATGCCCTTCCAAAATTCTTTTCGATGAAATTCTCGATGCCATTCGAATTTTCACGTCAATTTACACGGAAAATGCGGTCTCTCGTTTCTGAAATAGGGAAATCTGGAAAAAGTGCGAAACTATCGCCTGAATAGCGAAATCTGTCGATTTCAGAGAGAAAACTTACCTTTGCGTCGAAACCATGCCCTTCCAAAATTCTTTTCGATGAAATTCTCGATGCCATTCGAATTTTCACGTCAATTTACACGGAAAATGCGGTCTCTCGTTTCTGAAATAGGGAAATCTGGAAAAAGTGCGAAACTATCGCCTGAATAGCGAAATCTGTCGATTTCAGAGAGAAAACTTACCTTTGCGTCGAAACCATGCCCTTCCAAAATTCTTTTCGATGAAATTCTCGATGCCATTCGAATTTTCACGTCAATTTACACGGAAAATGCGGTCTCTCGTTTCTGAAATAGGGAAAGCTGGAAAAAGTGCGAAACTATCGCCTGAATAGCGAAATCTGTCGATTTCAGAGAGAAAACTTACCTTTGCGTCGAAACCATGCCCTTCCAAAATTCTTTTCGATGAAATTCTCGATGCCATTCGAATTTTCACGTCAATTTACACGGAAAATGCGGTCTCTCGTTTCTGAAATAGGGAAAGCTGGAAAAAGTGCGAAACTATCGCCTGAATAGCGAAATCTGTCGATTTCAGAGAGAAAACTTACCTTTGCGTCGAAACCATGCCCTTCCAAAATTCTTTTCGATGAAATTCTCGATGCCATTCGAATTTTCACGTCAATTTACACGGAAAATGCGGTCTCTCGTTTCTGAAATAGGGAAATCTGGAAAAAGTGCGAAACTATCGCCTGAATAGCGAAATCTGTCGATTTCAGAGAGAAAACTTACCTTTGCGTCGAAACCATGCCCTTCCAAAATTCTTTTCGATGAAATTCTCGATGCCATTCGAATTTTCACGTCAATTTACACGGAAAATGCGGTCTCTCGTTTCTGAAATAGGGAAAGCTGGAAAAAGTGCGAAACTATCGCCTGAATAGCGAAA
This sequence comes from Nysson spinosus, assembly GCA_910591585.2. Taxonomy (NCBI): domain Eukaryota; kingdom Metazoa; phylum Arthropoda; class Insecta; order Hymenoptera; family Crabronidae; genus Nysson; species Nysson spinosus. The sequence continues at coordinate 77,897 of CAJUYC020000099.1, read as the reverse complement.
TCTGTCGATTTCAGAGAGAAAACTTACCTTTGCGTCGAAACCATGCCCTTCCAAAATTCTTTTCGATGAAATTCTCGATGCCATTCGAATTTTCACGTCAATTTACACGGAAAATGCGGTCTCTCGTTTCTGAAATAGGGAAATCTGGAAAAAGTGCGAAACTATCGCCTGAATAGCGAAATCTGTCGATTTCAGAGAGAAAACTTACCTTTGCGTCGAAACCATGCCCTTCCAAAATTCTTTTCGATGAAATTCTCGATGCCATTCGAATTTTCACGTCAATTTACACGGAAAATGCGGTCTCTCGTTTCTGAAATAGGGAAATCTGGAAAAAGTGCGAAACTATCGCCTGAATAGCGAAATCTGTCGATTTCAGAGAGAAAACTTACCTTTGCGTCGAAACCATGCCCTTCCAAAATTCTTTTCGATGAAATTCTCGATGCCATTCGAATTTTCACGTCAATTTACACGGAAAATGCGGTCTCTCGTTTCTGAAATAGGGAAAGCTGGAAAAAGTGCGAAACTATCGCCTGAATAGCGAAATCTGTCGATTTCAGAGAGAAAACTTACCTTTGCGTCGAAACCATGCCCTTCCAAAATTCTTTTCGATGAAATTCTCGATGCCATTCGAATTTTCACGTCAATTTACACGGAAAATGCGGTCTCTCGTTTCTGAAATAGGGAAAGCTGGAAAGTGTGCGAAACTATCGCCTGAATAGCGAAATCTGTCGATTTCAGAGAGAAAACTTACCTTTGCGTCGAAACCATGCCCTTCCAAAATTCTTTTCGATGAAATTCTCGATGCCATTCGAATTTTCACGTCAATTTACACGGAAAATGCGGTCTCTCGTTTCTGAAATAGGGAAATCTGGAAAAAGTGCGAAACTATCGCCTGAATAGCGAAATCTGTCGATTTCAGAGAGAAAACTTACCTTTGCGTCGAAACCATGCCCTTCCAAAATTCTTTTCGATGAAATTCTCGATGCCATTCGAATTTTCACGTCAATTTACACGGAAAATGCGGTCTCTCGTTTCTGAAATAGGGAAAGCTGGAAAAAGTGCGAAACTATCGCCTGAATAGCGAAATCTGTCGATTTCAGAGAGAAAACTTACCTTTGCGTCGAAACCATGCCCTTCCAAAATTCTTTTCGATGAAATTCTCGATGCCATTCGAATTTTCACGTCAATTTACACGGAAAATGCGGTCTCTCGTTTCTGAAATAGGGAAAGCTGGAAAAAGTGCGAAACTATCGCCTGAATAGCGAAATCTGTCGATTTCAGAGAGAAAACTTACCTTTGCGTCGAAACCATGCCCTTCCAAAATTCTTTTCGATGAAATTCTCGATGCCATTCGAATTTTCACGTCAATTTACACGGAAAATGCGGTCTCTCGTTTCTGAAATAGGGAAAGCTGGAAAAAGTGCGAAACTATCGCCTGAATAGCGAAATCTGTCGATTTCAGAGAGAAAACTTACCTTTGCGTCGAAACCATGCCCTTCCAAAATTCTTTTCGATGAAATTCTCGATGCCATTCGAATTTTCACGTCAATTTACACGGAAAATGCGGTCTCTCGTTTCTGAAATAGGGAAAGCTGGAAAAAGTGCGAAACTATCGCCTGAATAGCGAAATCTGTCGATTTCAGAGAGAAAACTTACCTTTGCGTCGAAACCATGCCCTTCCAAAATTCTTTTCGATGAAATTCTCGATGCCATTCGAATTTTCACGTCAATTTACACGGAAAATGCGGTCTCTCGTTTCTGAAATAGGGAAAGCTGGAAAAAGTGCGAAACTATCGCCTGAATAGCGAAATCTGTCGATTTCAGAGAGAAAACTTACCTTTGCGTCGAAACCATGCCCTTCCAAAATTCTTTTCGATGAAATTCTCGATGCCATTCGAATTTTCACGTCAATTTACACGGAAAATGCGGTCTCTCGTTTCTGAAATAGGGAAATCTGGAAAAAGTGCGAAACTATCGCCTGAATAGCGAAATCTGTCGATTTCAGAGAGAAAACTTACCTTTGCGTCGAAACCATGCCCTTCCAAAATTCTTTTCGATGAAATTCTCGATGCCATTCGAATTTTCACGTCAATTTACACGGAAAATGCGGGTCTCTCGTTTCTGAAATAGGGAAAGCTGGAAAAAGTGCGAAACTATCGCCTGAATAGCGAAATCTGTCGATTTCAGAGAGAAAACTTACCTTTGCGTCGAAACCATGCCCTTCCAAAATTCTTTTCGATGAAATTCTCGATGCCATTCGAATTTTCACGTCAATTTACACGGAAAATGCGGTCTCTCGTTTCTGAAATAGGGAAAGCTGGAAAAAGTGCGAAACTATCGCCTGAATAGCGAAATCTGTCGATTTCAGAGAGAAAACTTACCTTTGCGTCGAAACCATGCCCTTCCAAAATTCTTTTCGATGAAATTCTCGATGCCATTCGAATTTTCACGTCAATTTACACGGAAAATGCGGTCTCTCGTTTCTGAAATAGGGAAAGCTGGAAAAAGTGCGAAACTATCGCCTGAATAGCGAAATCTGTCGATTTCAGAGAGAAAACTTACCTTTGCGTCGAAACCATGCCCTTCCAAAATTCTTTTCGATGAAATTCTCGATGCCATTCGAATTTTCACGTCAATTTACACGGAAAATGCGGTCTCTCGTTTCTGAAATAGGGAAATCTGGAAAAAGTGCGAAACTATCGCCTGAATAGCGAAATCTGTCGATTTCAGAGAGAAAACTTACCTTTGCGTCGAAACCATGCCCTTCCAAAATTCTTTTCGATGAAATTCTCGATGCCATTCGAATTTTCACGTCAATTTACACGGAAAATGCGGTCTCTCGTTTCTGAAATAGGGAAATCTGGAAAAAGTGCGAAACTATCGCCTGAATAGCGAAATCTGTCGATTTCAGAGAGAAAACTTACCTTTGCGTCGAAACCATGCCCTTCCAAAATTCTTTTCGATGAAATTCTCGATGCCATTCGAATTTTCACGTCAATTTACACGGAAAATGCGGTCTCTCGTTTCTGAAATAGGGAAATCTGGAAAAAGTGCGAAACTATCGCCTGAATAGCGAAATCTGTCGATTTCAGAGAGAAAACTTACCTTTGCGTCGAAACCATGCCCTTCCAAAATTCTTTTCGATGAAATTCTCGATGCCATTCGAATTTTCACGTCAATTTACACGGAAAATGCGGTCTCTCGTTTCTGAAATAGGGAAATCTGGAAAAAGTGCGAAACTATCGCTGAATAGCGAAATCTGTCGATTTCAGAGAGAAAACTTACCTTTGCGTCGAAACCATGCCCTTCCAAAATTCTTTTCGATGAAATTCTCGATGCCATTCGAATTTTCACGTCAATTTACACGGAAAATGCGGTCTCTCGTTTCTGAAATAGGGAAATCTGGAAAAAGTGCGAAACTATCGCCTGAATAGCGAAATCTGTCGATTTCAGAGAGAAAACTTACCTTTGCGTCGAAACCATGCCCTTCCAAAATTCTTTTCGATGAAATTCTCGATGCCATTCGAATTTTCACGTCAATTTACACGGAAAATGCGGTCTCTCGTTTCTGAAATAGGGAAAGCTGGAAAAAGTGCGAAACTATCGCCTGAATAGCGAAATCTGTCGATTTCAGAGAGAAAACTTACCTTTGCGTCGAAACCATGCCCTTCCAAAATTCTTTTCGATGAAATTCTCGATGCCATTCGAATTTTCACGTCAATTTACACGGAAAATGCGGTCTCTCGTTTCTGAAATAGGGAAATCTGGAAAAAGTGCGAAACTATCGCCTGAATAGCGAAATCTGTCGATTTCAGAGAGAAAACTTACCTTTGCGTCGAAACCATGCCCTTCCAAAATTCTTTTCGATGAAATTCTCGATGCCATTCGAATTTTCACGTCAATTTACACGGAAAATGCGGTCTCTCGTTTCTGAAATAGGGAAAGCTGGAAAAAGTGCGAAACTATCGCCTGAATAGCGAAATCTGTCGATTTCAGAGAGAAAACTTACCTTTGCGTCGAAACCATGCCCTTCCAAAATTCTTTTCGATGAAATTCTCGATGCCATTCGAATTTTCACGTCAATTTACACGGAAAATGCGGTCTCTCGTTTCTGAAATAGGGAAATCTGGAAAAAGTGCGAAACTATCGCCTGAATAGCGAAATCTGTCGATTTCAGAGAGAAAACTTACCTTTGCGTCGAAACCATGCCCTTCCAAAATTCTTTTCGATGAAATTCTCGATGCCATTCGAATTTTCACGTCAATTTACACGGAAAATGCGGTCTCTCGTTTCTGAAATAGGGAAAGCTGGAAAAAGTGCGAAACTATCGCCTGAATAGCGAAATCTGTCGATTTCAGAGAGAAAACTTACCTTTGCGTCGAAACCATGCCCTTCCAAAATTCTTTTCGATGAAATTCTCGATGCCATTCGAATTTTCACGTCAATTTACACGGAAAATGCGGTCTCTCGTTTCTGAAATAGGGAAATCTGGAAAAAGTGCGAAACTATCGCCTGAATAGCGAAATCTGTCGATTTCAGAGAGAAAACTTACCTTTGCGTCGAAACCATGCCCTTCCAAAATTCTTTTCGATGAAATTCTCGATGCCATTCGAATTTTCACGTCAATTTACACGGAAAATGCGGTCTCTCGTTTCTGAAATAGGGAAAGCTGGAAAAAGTGCGAAACTATCGCCTGAATAGCGAAATCTGTCGATTTCAGAGAGAAAACTTACCTTTGCGTCGAAACCATGCCCTTCCAAAATTCTTTTCGATGAAATTCTCGATGCCATTCGAATTTTCACGTCAATTTACACGGAAAATGCGGTCTCTCGTTTCTGAAATAGGGAAATCTGGAAAAAGTGCGAAACTATCGCCTGAATAGCGAAATCTGTCGATTTCAGAGAGAAAACTTACCTTTGCGTCGAAACCATGCCCTTCCAAAATTCTTTTCGATGAAATTCTCGATGCCATTCGAATTTTCACGTCAATTTACACGGAAAATGCGGTCTCTCGTTTCTGAAATAGGGAAATCTGGAAAAAGTGCGAAACTATCGCCTGAATAGCGAAATCTGTCGATTTCAGAGAGAAAACTTACCTTTGCGTCGAAACCATGCCCTTCCAAAATTCTTTTCGATGAAATTCTCGATGCCATTCGAATTTTCACGTCAATTTACAATGCGGTCTCTCGTTTCTGAAATAGGGAAATCTGGAAAAAGTGCGAAACTATCGCCTGAATAGCGAAATCTGTCGATTTCAGAGAGAAAACTTACCTTTGCGTCGAAACCATGCCCTTCCAAATTCTTTTCGATGAAATTCTCGATGCCATTCGAATTTTCACGTCAATTTACACGGAAAATGCGGTCTCTCGTTTCTGAAATAGGGAAAGCTGGAAAAAGTGCGAAACTATCGCCTGAATAGCGAAATCTGTCGATTTCAGAGAGAAAACTTACCTTTGCGTCGAAACCATGCCCTTCCAAAATTCTTTTCGATGAAATTCTCGATGCCATTCGAATTTTCACGTCAATTTACACGGAAAATGCGGTCTCTCGTTTCTGAAATAGGGAAATCTGGAAAAAGTGCGAAACTATCGCCTGAATAGCGAAATCTGTCGATTTCAGAGAGAAAACTTACCTTTGCGTCGAAACCATGCCCTTCCAAAATTCTTTTCGATGAAATTCTCGATGCCATTCGAATTTTCACGTCAATTTACACGGAAAATGTGGTCTCTCGTTTCTGAAATAGGGAAAGCTGGAAAAAGTGCGAAACTATCGCCTGAATAGCGAAATCTGTCGATTTCAGAGAGAAAACTTACCTTTGCGTCGAAACCATGCCCTTCCAAAATTCTTTTCGATGAAATTCTCGATGCCATTCGAATTTTCACGTCAATTTACACGGAAAATGCGGTCTCTCGTTTCTGAAATAGGGAAATCTGGAAAAAGTGCGAAACTATCGCCTGAATAGCGAAATCTGTCGATTTCAGAGAGAAAACTTACCTTTGCGTCGAAACCATGCCCTTCCAAAATTCTTTTCGATGAAATTCTCGATGCCATTCGAATTTTCACGTCAATTTACACGGAAAATGCGGTCTCTCGTTTCTGAAATAGGGAAAGCTGGAAAAAGTGCGAAACTATCGCCTGAATAGCGAAATCTGTCGATTTCAGAGAGAAAACTTACCTTTGCGTCGAAACCATGCCCTTCCAAAATTCTTTTCGATGAAATTCTCGATGCCATTCGAATTTTCACGTCAATTTACACGGAAAATGCGGTCTCTCGTTTCTGAATAGGGAAATCTGGAAAAAGTGCGAAACTATCGCCTGAATAGCGAAATCTGTCGATTTCAGAGAGAAAACTTACCTTTGCGTCGAAACCATGCCCTTCCAAAATTCTTTTCGATGAAATTCTCGATGCCATTCGAATTTTCACGTCAATTTACACGGAAAATGCGGTCTCTCGTTTCTGAAATAGGGAAAGCTGGAAAAAGTGCGAAACTATCGCCTGAATAGCGAAATCTGTCGATTTCAGAGAGAAAACTTACCTTTGCGTCGAAACCATGCCCTTCCAAAATTCTTTTCGATGAAATTCTCGATGCCATTCGAATTTTCACGTCAATTTACACGGAAAATGCGGTCTCTCGTTTCTGAAATAGGGAAATCTGGAAAAAGTGCGAAACTATCGCCTGAATAGCGAAATCTGTCGATTTCAGAGAGAAAACTTACCTTTGCGTCGAAACCATGCCCTTCCAAAATTCTTTTCGATGAAATTCTCGATGCCATTCGAATTTTCACGTCAATTTACACGGAAAATGCGGTCTCTCGTTTCTGAAATAGGGAAATCTGGAAAAAGTGCGAAACTATCGCCTGAATAGCGAAATCTGTCGATTTCAGAGAGAAAACTTACCTTTGCGTCGAAACCATGCCCTTCCAAAATTCTTTTCGATGAAATTCTCGATGCCATTCGAATTTTCACGTCAATTTACACGGAAAATGCGGTCTCTCGTTTCTGAAATAGGGAAATCTGGAAAAAGTGCGAAACTATCGCCTGAATAGCGAAATCTGTCGATTTCAGAGAGAAAACTTACCTTTGCGTCGAAACCATGCCCTTCCAAAATTCTTTTCGATGAAATTCTCGATGCCATTCGAATTTTCACGTCAATTTACACGGAAAATGCGGTCTCCCGTTTCTGAAATAGGGAAATCTGGAAAAAGTGCGAAACTATCGCCTGAATAGCGAAATCTGTCGATTTCAGAGAGAAAACTTACCTTTGCGTCGAAACCATGCCCTTCCAAAATTCTTTTCGATGAAATTCTCGATGCCATTCGAATTTTCACGTCAATTTACACGGAAAATGCGGTCTCTCGTTTCTGAAATAGGGAAATCTGGAAAAAGTGCGAAACTATCGCCTGAATAGCGAAATCTGTCGATTTCAGAGAGAAAACTTACCTTTGCGTCGAAACCATGCCCTTCCAAAATTCTTTTCGATGAAATTCTCGATGCCATTCGAATTTTCACGTCAATTTACACGGAAAATGCGGTCTCTCGTTTCTGAAATAGGGAAATCTGGAAAAAAGTGCAAAACTATCGCCTGAATAGCGAAATCTGTCGATTTCAGAGAGAAAACTTACCTTTGCGTCGAAACCATGCCCTTCCAAAATTCTTTTCGATGAAATTCTCGATGCCATTCGAATTTTCACGTCAATTTACACGGAAAATGCGGTCTCTCGTTTCTGAAATAGGGAAATCTGGAAAAAGTGCGAAACTATCGCCTGAATAGCGAAATCTGTCGATTTCAGAGAGAAAACTTACCTTTGCGTCGAAACCATGCCCTTCCAAAATTCTTTTCGATGAAATTCTCGATGCCATTCGAATTTTCACGTCAATTTACACGGAAAATGCGGTCTCTCGTTTCTGAAATAGGGAAATCTGGAAAAAGTGCGAAACTATCGCCTGAATAGCGAAATCTGTCGATTTCAGAGAGAAAACTTACCTTTGCGTCGAAACCATGCCCTTCCAAAATTCTTTTCGATGAAATTCTCGATGCCATTCGAATTTTCACGTCAATTTACACGGAAAATGCGGTCTCTCGTTTCTGAAATAGGGAAATCTGGAAAAAGTGCGAAACTATCGCCTGAATAGCGAAATCTGTCGATTTCAGAGAGAAAACTTACCTTTGCGTCGAAACCATGCCCTTCCAAAATTCTTTTCGATGAAATTCTCGATGCCATTCGAATTTTCACGTCAATTTACACGGAAAATGCGGTCTCTCGTTTCTGAAATAGGGAAATCTGGAAAAAGTGCGAAACTATCGCCTGAATAGCGAAATCTGTCGATTTCAGAGAGAAAACTTACCTTTGCGTCGAAACCATGCCCTTCCAAAATTCTTTTCGATGAAATTCTCGATGCCATTCGAATTTTCACGTCAATTTACACGGAAAATGCGGTCTCTCGTTTCTGAAATAGGGAAAGCTGGAAAAAGTGCGAAACTATCGCCTGAATAGCGAAATCTGTCGATTTCAGAGAGAAAACTTACCTTTGCGTCGAAACCATGCCCTTCCAAAATTCTTTTCGATGAAATTCTCGATGCCATTCGAATTTTCACGTCAATTTACACGGAAAATGCGGTCTCTCGTTTCTGAAATAGGGAAAGCTGGAAAAAGTGCGAAACTATCGCCTGAATAGCGAAATCTGTCGATTTCAGAGAGAAAACTTACCTTTGCGTCGAAACCATGCCCTTCCAAAATTCTTTTCGATGAAATTCTCGATGCCATTCGAATTTTCACGTCAATTTACACGGAAAATGCGGTCTCTCGTTTCTGAAATAGGGAAAGCTGGAAAAAGTGCGAAACTATCGCCTGAATAGCGAAATCTGTCGATTTCAGAGAGAAAACTTACCTTTGCGTCGAAACCATGCCCTTCCAAAATTCTTTTCGATGAAATTCTCGATGCCATTCGAATTTTCACGTCAATTTACACGGAAAATGCGGTCTCTCGTTTCTGAAATAGGGAAATCTGGAAAAAGTGCGAAACTATCGCCTGAATAGCGAAATCTGTCGATTTCAGAGAGAAAACTTACCTTTGCGTCGAACATGCCTTCCAAAATTCTTTTCGATGAAATTCTCGATGCCATTCGAATTTTCACGTCAATTTACACGGAAAATGCGGTCTCTCGTTTCTGAAATAGGGAAATCTGGAAAAAGTGCGAAACTATCGCCTGAATAGCGAAATCTGTCGATTTCAGAGAGAAAACTTACCTTTGCGTCGAAACCATGCCCTTCCAAAATTCTTTTCGATGAAATTCTCGATGCCATTCGAATTTTCACGTCATTTACACGGAAAAATGCGGTCTCTCGTTTCTGAAATAGGGAAATCTGGAAAAAGTGCGAAACTATCGCCTGAATAGCGAAATCTGTCGATTTCAGAGAGAAAACTTACCTTTGCGTCGAAACATGCCCTTCCAAAATTCTTTTCGATGAAATTCTCGATGCCATTCGAATTTTCACGTCAATTTACACGGAAAATGCGGTCTCTCGTTTCTGAAATAGGGAAAGCTGGAAAAAGTGCGAAACTATCGCCTGAATAGCGAAATCTGTCGATTTCAGAGAGAAACTTACCTTTGCGTCGAAACCATGCCCTTCCAAAATTCTTTTCGATGAAATTCTCGATGCCATTCGAATTTTCACGTCAATTTACACGGAAAATGCGGTCTCTCGTTTCTGAAATAGGAAAGCTGGAAAAAGTGCGAAACTATCGCCTGAATAGCGAAATCTGTCGATTTCAGAGAGAAAACTTACCTTTGCGTCGAAACCATGCCCTTCCAAAATTCTTTTCGATGAAATTCTCGATGCCATTCGAATTTTCACGTCAATTTACACGGAAAATGGAAAATGCGGTCTCTCGTTTCTGAAATAGGGAAATCTGGAAAAAGTGCGAAACTATCGCCTGAAATGCGAAATCTGTCGATTTCAGAGAGAAAACTTACCTTTCCGTCGAAACCATGCCCTTCCAAAATTCTTTTCGATGAAATTCTCGATGCCATTCGAATTTTCACGTCAATTTACACGGAAAATGCGGTCTCTCGTTTCTGAAATAGGGAAATCTGGAAAAAGTGCGAAACTATCGCCTGAAATGCGAAATCTGTCGATTTCAGAGAGAAAACTTACCTTTCCGTCGAAATCATGCCCTTCCAAAATTCTTTTCGATGAAATTCTCGATGCCATTCGAATTTTCACGTCAATTTACACGGAAAATGCGGTCTCTCGTTTCTGAAATAGGGAAATCTGGAAAAAGTGCGAAACTATCGCCTGAAATGCGAAATCTGTCGATTTCAGAGAGAAAACTTACCTTTCCGTCGAAACCATGCCCTTCCAAAATTCTTTTCGATGAAATTCTCGATGCCATTCGAATTTTCACGTCAATTTACACGGAAAATGCGGTCTCTCGTTTCTGAAATAGGGAAATCTGGAAAAAGTGCGAAACTATCGCCTGAAATGCGAAATCTGTCGATTTCAGAGAGAAAACTTACCTTTCCGTCGAAACCATGCCCTTCCAAAATTCTTTTCGATGAAATTCTCGATGCCATTCGAATTTTCACGTCAATTTACACGGAAAATGCGGTCTCTCGTTTCTGAAATAGGGAAATCTGGAAAAAGTGCGAAACTATCGCCTGAAATGCGAAATCTGTCGATTTCAGAGAGAAAACTTACCTTTCCGTCGAAACCATGCCCTTCCAAAATTCTTTTCGATGAAATTCTCGATGCCATTCGAATTTTCACGTCAATTTACACGGAAAATGCGGTCTCTCGTTTCTGAAATAGGGAAATCTGGAAAAAGTGCGAAACTATCGCCTGAAATGCGAAATCTGTCGATTTCAGAGAGAAAACTTACCTTTCCGTCGAAACCATGCCCTTCCAAAATTCTTTTCGATGAAATTCTCGATGCCATTCGAATTTTCACGTCAATTTACACGGAAAATGCGGTCTCTCGTTTCTGAAATAGGGAAATCTGGAAAAAGTGCGAAACTATCGCCTGAAATGCGAAATCTGTCGATTTCAGAGAGAAAACTTACCTTTCCGTCGAAACCATGCCCTTCCAAAATTCTTTTCGATGAAATTCTCGATGCCATTCGAATTTTCACGTCAATTTACACGGAAAATGCGGTCTCTCGTTTCTGAAATAGGGAAATCTGGAAAAAGTGCGAAACTATCGCCTGAAATGCGAAATCTGTCGATTTCAGAGAGAAAACTTACCTTTCCGTCGAAACCAAGCCCTTCCAAAATTCTTTTCGATGAAATTCTCGATGCCATTCGAATTTTCACGTCAATTTACACGGAAAATGCGGTCTCTCGTTTCTGAAATAGGGAAATCTGGAAAAAGTGCGAAACTATCGCCTGAAATGCGAAATCTGTCGATTTCAGAGAGAAAACTTACCTTTCCGTCGAAACCATGCCCTTCCAAAATTCTTTTCGATGAAATTCTCGATGCCATTCGAATTTTCACGTCAATTTACACGGAAAATGCGGTCTCTCGTTTCTGAAATAGGGAAATCTGGAAAAAGTGCGAAACTATCGCCTGAAATGCGAAATCTGTCGATTTCAGAGAGAAAACTTACCTTTCCGTCGAAACCATGCCCTTCCAAAATTCTTTTCGATGAAATTCTCGATGCCATTCGAATTTTCACGTCAATTTACACGGAAAATGCGGTCTCTCGTTTCTGAAATAGGGAAATCTGGAAAAAGTGCGAAACTATCGCCTGAAATGCGAAATCTGTCGATTTCAGAGAGAAAACTTACCTTTCCGTCGAAACCATGCCCTTCCAAAATTCTTTTCGATGAAATTCTCGATGCCATTCGAATTTTCACGTCAATTTACACGGAAAATGCGGTCTCTCGTTTCTGAAATAGGGAAATCTGGAAAAAGTGCGAAACTATCGCCTGAAATGCGAAATCTGTCGATTTCAGAGAGAAAACTTACCTTTCCGTCGAAACCATGCCCTTCCAAAATTCTTTTCGATGAAATTCTCGATGCCATTCGAATTTTCACGTCAATTTACACGGAAAATGCGGTCTCTCGTTTCTGAAATAGGGAAATCTGGAAAAAGTGCGAAACTATCGCCTGAAATGCGAAATCTGTCGATTTCAGAGAGAAAACTTACCTTTCCGTCGAAACCATGCCCTTCCAAAATTCTTTTCGATGAAATTCTCGATGCCATTCGAATTTTCACGTCAATTTACACGGAAAATGCGGTCTCTCGTTTCTGAAATAGGGAAATCTGGAAATAGTGCGAAACTATCGCCTGAAATGCGAAATCTGTCGATTTCAGAGAGAAAACTTACCTTTCCGTCGAAACCATGCCCTTCCAAAATTCTTTTCGATGAAATTCTCGATGCCATTCGAATTTTCACGTCAATTTACACGGAAAATGCGGTCTCTCGTTTCTGAAATAGGGAAATCTGGAAAAAGTGCGAAACTATCGCCTGAAATGCGAAATCTGTCGATTTCAGAGAGAAAACTTACCTTTCCGTCGAAACCATGCCCTTCCAAAATTCTTTTCGATGAAATTCTCGATGCCATTCGAATTTTCACGTCAATTTACACGGAAAATGCGGTCTCTCGTTTCTGAAATAGGGAAATCTGGAAAAAGTGCGAAACTATCGCCTGAAATGCGAAATCTGTCGATTTCAGAGAGAAAACTTACCTTTCCGTCGAAACCATGCCCTTCCAAAATTCTTTTCGATGAAATTCTCGATGCCATTCGAATTTTCACGTCAATTTACACGGAAAATGCGGTCTCTCGTTTCTGAAATAGGGAAATCTGGAAAAAGTGCGAAACTATCGCCTGAAATGCGAAATCTGTCGATTTCAGAGAGAAAACTTACCTTTCCGTCGAAACCATGCCCTTCCAAAATTCTTTTCGATGAAATTCTCGATGCCATTCGAATTTTCACGTCAATTTACACGGAAAATGCGGTCTCTCGTTTCTGAAATAGGGAAATCTGGAAAAAGTGCGAAACTATCGCCTGAATGCGAAATCTGTCGATTTCAGAGAGAAAACTTACCTTTCCGTCGAAACCATGCCCTTCCAAAATTCTTTTCGATGAAATTCTCGATGCCATTCGAATTTTCACGTCAATTTACACGGAAAATGCGGTCTCTCGTTTCTGAAATAGGGAAATCTGGAAAAAGTGCGAAACTATCGCCTGAAATGCGAAATCTGTCGATTTCAGAGAGAAAACTTACCTTTCCGTCGAAACCATGCCCTTCCAAAATTCTTTTCGATGAAATTCTCGATGCCATTCGAATTTTCACGTCAATTTACACGGAAAATGCGGTCTCTCGTTTCTGAAATAGGGAAATCTGGAAAAAGTGCGAAACTATCGCCTGAAATGCGAAATCTGTCGATTTCAGAGAGAAAACTTACCTTTCCGTCGAAACCATGCCCTTCCAAAATTCTTTTCGATGAAATTCTCGATGCCATTCGAATTTTCACGTCAATTTACACGGAAAATGCGGTCTCTCGTTTCTGAAATAGGGAAATCTGGAAAAAGTGCGAAACTATCGCCTGAAATGCGAAATCTGTCGATTTCAGAGAGAAAACTTACCTTTCCGTCGAAACCATGCCCTTCCAAAATTCTTTTCGATGAAATTCTCGATGCCATTCGAATTTTCACGTCAATTTACACGGAAAATGCGGTCTCTCGTTTCTGAAATAGGGAAATCTGGAAAAAGTGCGAAACTATCGCCTGAAATGCGAAATCTGTCGATTTCAGAGAGAAAACTTACCTTTCCGTCGAAACCATGCCCTTCCAAAATTCTTTTCGATGAAATTCTCGATGCCATTCGAATTTTCACGTCAATTTACACGGAAAATGCGGTCTCTCGTTTCTGAAATAGGGAAATCTGGAAAAAGTGCGAAACTATCGCCTGAAATGCGAAATCTGTCGATTTCAGAGAGAAAACTTACCTTTCCGTCGAAACCATGCCCTTCCAAAATTCTTTTCGATGAAATTCTCGATGCCATTCGAATTTTCACGTCAATTTACACGGAAAATGCGGTCTCTCGTTTCTGAAATAGGGAAATCTGGAAAAAGTGCGAAACTATCGCCTGAAATGCGAAATCTGTCGATTTCAGAGAGAAAACTTACCTTTCCGTCGAAACCATGCCCTTCCAAAATTCTTTTCGATGAAATTCTCGATGCCATTCGAATTTTCACGTCAATTTACACGGAAAATGCGGTCTCTCGTTTCTGAAATAGGGAAATCTGGAAAAAGTGCGAAACTATCGCCTGAAATGCGAAATCTGTCGATTTCAGAGAGAAAACTTACCTTTCCGTCGAAACCATGCCCTTCCAAAATTCTTTTCGATGAAATTCTCGATGCCATTCGAATTTTCACGTCAATTTACACGGAAAATGCGGTCTCTCGTTTCTGAAATAGGGAAATCTGGAAAAAGTGCGAAACTATCGCCTGAAATGCGAAATCTGTCGATTTCAGAGAGAAAACTTACCTTTCCGTCGAAACCATGCCCTTCCAAAATTCTTTTCGATGAAATTCTCGATGCCATTCGAATTTTCACGTCAATTTACACGGAAAATGCGGTCTCTCGTTTCTGAAATAGGGAAATCTGGAAAAAGTGCGAAACTATCGCCTGAAATGCGAAATCTGTCGATTTCAGAGAGAAAACTTACCTTTCCGTCGAAACCATGCCCTTCCAAAATTCTTTTCGATGAAATTCTCGATGCCATTCGAATTTTCACGTCAATTTACACGGAAAATGCGGTCTCTCGTTTCTGAAATAGGGAAATCTGGAAAAAGTGCGAAACTATCGCCTGAAATGCGAAATCTGTCGATTTCAGAGAGAAAACTTACCTTTCCGTCGAAACCATGCCCTTCCAAAATTCTTTTCGATGAAATTCTCGATGCCATTCGAATTTTCACGTCAATTTACACGGAAAATGCGGTCTCTCGTTTCTGAAATAGGGAAATCTGGAAAAAGTGCGAAACTATCGCCTGAAATGCGAAATCTGTCGATTTCAGAGAGAAAACTTACCTTTCCGTCGAAACCATGCCCTTCCAAAATTCTTTTCGATGAAATTCTCGATGCCATTCGAATTTTCACGTCAATTTACACGGAAAATGCGGTTTCTCGTTTCTGAAATAGGGAAATCTGGAAAAAGTGCGAAACTATCGCCTGAAATGCGAAATCTGTCGATTTCAGAGAGAAAACTTACCTTTCCGTCGAAACCATGCCCTTCCAAAATTCTTTTCGATGAAATTCTCGATGCCATTCGAATTTTCACGTCAATTTACACGGAAAATGCGGTCTCTCGTTTCTGAAATAGGGAAATCTGGAAAAAGTGCGAAACTATCGCCTGAAATGCGAAATCTGTCGATTTCAGAGAGAAAACTTACCTTTCCGTCGAAACCATGCCCTTCCAAAATTCTTTTCGATGAAATTCTCGATGCCATTCGAATTTTCACGTCAATTTACACGGAAAATGCGGTCTCTCGTTTCTGAAATAGGGAAATCTGGAAAAAGTGCGAAACTATCGCCTGAAATGCGAAATCTGTCGATTTCAGAGAGAAAACTTACCTTTCCGTCGAAACCATGCCCTTCCAAAATTCTTTTCGATGAAATTCTCGATGCCATTCGAATTTTCACGTCAATTTACACGGAAAATGCGGTCTCTCGTTTCTGAAATAGGGAAATCTGGAAAAAGTGCGAAACTATCGCCTGAAATGCGAAATCTGTCGATTTCAGAGAGAAAACTTACCTTTCCGTCGAAACCATGCCCTTCCAAAATTCTTTTCGATGAAATTCTCGATGCCATTCGAATTTTCACGTCAATTTACACGGAAAATGCGGTCTCTCGTTTCTGAAATAGGGAAATCTGGAAAAAGTGCGAAACTATCGCCTGAAATGCGAAATCTGTCGATTTCAGAGAGAAAACTTACCTTTCCGTCGAAACCATGCCCTTCCAAAATTCTTTTCGATGAAATTCTCGATGCCATTCGAATTTTCACGTCAATTTACACGGAAAATGCGGTCTCTCGTTTCTGAAATAGGGAAATCTGGAAAAAGTGCGAAACTATCGCCTGAAATGCGAAATCTGTCGATTTCAGAGAGAAAACTTACCTTTCCGTCGAAACCATGCCCTTCCAAAATTCTTTTCGATGAAATTCTCGATGCCATTCGAATTTTCACGTCAATTTACACGGAAAATGCGGTCTCTCGTTTCTGAAATAGGGAAATCTGGAAAAAGTGCGAAACTATCGCCTGAAATGCGAAATCTGTCGATTTCAGAGAGAAAACTTACCTTTCCGTCGAAACCATGCCCTTCCAAAATTCTTTTCGATGAAATTCTCGATGCCATTCGAATTTTCACGTCAATTTACACGGAAAATGCGGTCTCTCGTTTCTGAAATAGGGAAATCTGGAAAAAGTGCGAAACTATCGCCTGAAATGCGAAATCTGTCGATTTCAGAGAGAAAACTTACCTTTCCGTCGAAACCATGCCCTTCCAAAATTCTTTTCGATGAAATTCTCGATGCCATTCGAATTTTCACGTCAATTTACACGGAAAATGCGGTCTCTCGTTTCTGAAATAGGGAAATCTGGAAAAAGTGCGAAACTATCGCCTGAAATGCGAAATCTGTCGATTTCAGAGAGAAAACTTACCTTTCCGTCGAAACCATGCCCTTCCAAAATTCTTTTCGATGAAATTCTCGATGCCATTCGAATTTTCACGTCAATTTACACGGAAAATGCGGTCTCTCGTTTCTGAAATAGGGAAATCTGGAAAAAGTGCGAAACTATCGCCTGAAATGCGAAATCTGTCGATTTCAGAGAGAAAACTTACCTTTCCGTCGAAACCATGCCCTTCCAAAATTCTTTTCGATGAAATTCTCGATGCCATTCGAATTTTCACGTCAATTTACACGGAAAATGCGGTCTCTCGTTTCTGAAATAGGGAAATCTGGAAAAAGTGCGAAACTATCGCCTGAAATGCGAAATCTGTCGATTTCAGAGAGAAAACTTACCTTTCCGTCGAAACCATGCCCTTCCAAAATTCTTTTCGATGAAATTCTCGATGCCATTCGAATTTTCACGTCAATTTACACGGAAAATGCGGTCTCTCGTTTCTGAAATAGGGAAATCTGGAAAAAGTGCGAAACTATCGCCTGAAATGCGAAATCTGTCGATTTCAGAGAGAAAACTTACCTTTCCGTCGAAACCATGCCCTTCCAAAATTCTTTTCGATGAAATTCTCGATGCCATTCGAATTTTCACGTCAATTTACACGGAAAATGCGGTCTCTCGTTTCTGAAATAGGGAAATCTGGAAAAAGTGCGAAACTATCGCCTGAAATGCGAAATCTGTCGATTTCAGAGAGAAAACTTACCTTTCCGTCGAAACCATGCCCTTCCAAAATTCTTTTCGATGAAATTCTCGATGCCATTCGAATTTTCACGTCAATTTACACGGAAAATGCGGTCTCTCGTTTCTGAAATAGGGAAATCTGGAAAAAGTGCGAAACTATCGCCTGAAATGCGAAATCTGTCGATTTCAGAGAGAAAACTTACCTTTCCGTCGAAACCATGCCCTTCCAAAATTCTTTTCGATGAAATTCTCGATGCCATTCGAATTTTCACGTCAATTTACACGGAAAATGCGGTCTCTCGTTTCTGAAATAGGGAAATCTGGAAAAAGTGCGAAACTATCGCCTGAAATGCGAAATCTGTCGATTTCAGAGAGAAAACTTACCTTTCCGTCGAAACCATGCCCTTCCAAAATTCTTTTCGATGAAATTCTCGATGCCATTCGAATTTTCAAGTCAATTTACACGGAAAATGCGGTCTCTCGTTTCTGAAATAGGGAAATCTGGAAAAAGTGCGAAACTATCGCCTGAAATGCGAAATCTGTCGATTTCAGAGAGAAAACTTACCTTTCCGTCGAAACCATGCCCTTCCAAAATTCTTTTCGATGAAATTCTCGATGCCATTCGAATTTTCACGTCAATTTACACGGAAAATGCGGTCTCTCGTTTCTGAAATAGGGAAATCTGGAAAAAGTGCGAAACTATCGCCTGAAATGCGAAATCTGTCGATTTCAGAGAGAAAACTTACCTTTCCGTCGAAACCATGCCCTTCCAAAATTCTTTTCGATGAAATTCTCGATGCCATTCGAATTTTCACGTCAATTTACACGGAAAATGCGGTCTCTCGTTTCTGAAATAGGGAAATTGTTACGTCCCGAGTGAATTTTGTACAGAAATATGTGACCGACGACGACTTGCCACCGCGGAGTGAGCCCTAAGGACACTGCCCTTGATATACGGTAAAAGGCAAGTGCACGCGACCGGTATTTATTTCGTAAAATGTAATAAATTAGGCGAACACGTGGCGGGCACGTGGGGCATGAATTATGTCGTTTCAGTGTAGAGCGGCGACCGCGGTACCTGCAACGGCCCCCTCTAGTGACTAGTGAGGAAGATCGATTCTTATTGGATCCACCAATGGGGGTTCGCTTAGAAGTTTGAATGACAGGTAAGTAGCAACGAATTAATATAAGTTAGGGTCTTAAATTATTCAACAAATTCTTTGTTTATTTAGGTCTGGCGTTAAGTATACACGGATATACGACGGTTTCAGGTAATGTGTAAATAATATAGTAATTGTTTCGATAGGTTAATGTTTTTATCGGTTATAGTATTCCGTTATTATTAATGTTAATTTCAACGCGGATGTCAGGGAATTCCGGATAGGGGGTAAGTAACTGAATTAACGTTAATTAAGAATAAAGAAGAGGTTTATTTATTAATAATTGTTCTTAAGAATTTCCTCGCGTTTCTTTGTTAAGTAAGGAACCCGGGGATCCTTCGGGTGGCACTTCCCTGGATCGAGCAACGGCGGAACAGTGGGAGCGAGAGAGAGAGGCACAGGTTTGTACTCGATTTGTTTCGCTTTTCGCACCGCAGGGGCGGAGAACACGGACGGGTCAAACTCCCTCGCTTGATTATAAATACGCCACAATTTTCTCAGGTAATGTTTCCTTCCACCACGGTGTCCCGGTCGAGTCATTTCCTATAATTTACACCCATTTCGTCATTACTTATTACGTTTATTATTTTAGGTTTGAAGGAGTAATTCGATGCTGGATTAGTGACCGCAACGCAATTACAAGGTCGGGTGAATAATTGTGGAACAAGGGAATAACTTGTTGCCGGAGTAATGACCGCAACAGAGTTCCAAGGGGAGGTTCGACTGAGATACGTAAAAAGCAAATGAGGAAATAGTAGCTCGTTCGTTATTAATTAATGTAATTTAAGTTTTAACTTGATGATTAATTGTTGTAATCCAAATTTTAGGTTATCCGCGCGGTGTGAAGGAACTTGGAAGAATACCAGGAATCGTAGTGATTCATACAAAATTTATTTAATAAACTATTCCCTTACTCCTAATATTTAACAATATACTAACTAATACTAATTAACGTAATAGTAATTTGATAAGTGAAAGAAATTAACAATCATATACAATTATTTCCTAACAATACCTTATTATATAATTTCGCAATAGCACGGAAGGAGAATTCTGAGTTCTAAGTTTGTAGAAGTTAAAGATTTTAAGCACCTTGCTGTAGTGAGAGAATTCTAAGTTCTAAGTTTGTAGAAGTTAAAGATTTTAAGCACCTTGCTGTAGTGAGAGAATTCTAAGTTCTAATTTGTAGAAATTAAAGATTTTAAGTACCTTGTTATAGTGAGAGAATTCTAAGTTCAATCTTTAAGGCGTAAGTTTTGTAGAAGAAGTTGATTTTAGATTTTAGAGATTAGGATATAGAATGATCCTTCCGGCTTATGTGCCCGTATTTATACCCGAAAAAACTCGTTAGTGGGGATTATGCTTCGTAGGTGGGTGGGGGTTATGCTTCGCAGGTAGGTGGGGGTTATGCTTCGCAGGTAGGTGGGGACTCATGGCTCACGCGGTGGTTGGTGGCGTGGGGGAAAATTGACGTCATCCTTCCCGCGTTGACTATGGCGTCGCCATTTTGTTCGTTAAGGCGTGGAGTACATCCGTTGGGGCGCTGGTGTTGGGCTCAGTGCTGCTACCTTCCTCGTTACTTCACTGTGACGTAGTTCCGGTTGGCAAATGGCGTCTTACGCGTATCGGCCCGACAAACATATTGTCGATTATGTGGTTGTAATAAAGGGTTAGTGCTGGGTTTTCGTAATGGCGTGCGACGTCTCCGCTGTGGCGTACAAGTGCGTGAAGACACTCCTCACACATGACGACTGGCCGCACGGTTGTTGCTGGCCATCCGCAATCTTCGCAGTAGCCATGGTTGATGAGGTTGTTGTACATCGCATGGACGTCGAAGTATTCGTACTCAGGAGGTTGCCCCCGGGTGAGGTAGCACTCGCCACAGATCCCACGATCATCGTCATTGATGTAGACATTTCCGTAGGAGCAGTAGAGCTGGTGGAAGTATACCATCACATGGAACTGCAACATCGACCCTTCAAAGAACGTTGACGGGTTGTCTTGGTGGTGCTCATCTCCAGGGTGGTCACTTCCCGACCGACGGTCACTGGATCGGCGAACTCGTGGGGTGCACATCCTGAAGCAAATTGGAAATAGCCCAGGTAAGTACGTACTTTGCTTAAAAACTATATCTCGAACTCCTTTATTAGACCCCCCCCATTCCCCCCCCCCATAGACCGGCCATTTTGGCGACGGTATATGGTGAAACGTCCAGCTGTCATACTTCCATTGTTTAAAGGTCATATACCGTGTGAGTTGCGCATGTTACCCTAGGATCAGAGTGTAAGTACAAGTGCACGAATATCGATGGCTCTGCCGGCGGTTCTAGGGGACGTGCGGGGGAGCGACTTTGGTGTTGAGTAGTGGGGGTCGATCGCTCTTCAGTACTTGAGTTTCGTTCGGATCGGAAGCAAAATAATTTTTGCAAGAGTAAAATTTTGGTCTTACCATTTTCCACTTTTACGTGTTAATTTGCATAAGGATTTCGCGGTTTCGAAAAGGGGCAAAAATTCATGTTTGAGTTTCGGGTTTTTTGCAATTTCCCCTTATTCTTGGTGTTAACCAGGTGCGGAAACCATGCCCAGATGTCATGTTTTCTCAGGTGTTACGTCACGGCGGGACGTGACATTCCCCCCCTAATTCTGAGAATGTTGTACGCAGTACACATTCTCATGTTGTGTTGTGATGGTGCTTACGTAACCTTAGATCTACGCGCTTTGTTCGGATGGACGGTTTTTATTCGACCGTCGACGTTTAATCTTAAGTTTCCGTTCGGGAGAATCTTCAATATACGGTGCGGACCGGTGTAGTGGTCGGCGAATTTTCCTTTCCTCGGTTCTTTTAATAGAAATATATTTTCTCCCTCTCGAAAATTCTGTGCGTTAACCCGGCGATCGTAATATCTTTTGGATCGTATTTTTGCTTCAGTTAGATTTCTGTGGGCTGCGTTTTGTAATTCTCTTATTCTCAGAGTGAGCTGTCCCAAATATCCTATATACGATTCGTCCAATTCGTCTTCTATAGGTACGTCACTGCAAGGCATGCGAGCTATCTTTCCGAAAACTAATTCATGAGGGGTGTGACGTGTTCCCTCATGGACGCTGGTGTTGTACGAGAACGTGGCCATCTTAAGCCATTCGTCCCATTCATGGTTACGGTCGACGTACATCTTTAGATATTCCGTCAACACGTGGTGTGAGCGTTCGATGGAGCCATTGGATTGTGGATGATAAGCAGTTGTTCGAAATTGCTTAATACGAAATTTCCTGGTTACCGCCCTCATGAAAGAGCTTATGAAGTTTGAGCCTTGATCAGTGAGAATGGCCTTGGGTGCGCCGAAGAGGCAAATGAATTCTTTTGTGAAGCCATCGGCAATATTTAGTGACGTCGCATGTGTCAAAGGTACCGCTATTGAATATTTCGTCAAGAGATCTTGAATGGTGAGGATGTATGTGTATCCGTTTTTTGTTGTAGGAAAGGGTCCTACTATATCGAGTGCGACCTTATCAAAGGCGGAGCCCGGCGTGTCGGTAAGTACCATTGGTTGCTTCGTTTTCACTCTAACTAATTTTTTCCTTTGGCATTCGAGGCATTGTTGAACGTACGTTTGTACTTGTTGTTTTAGACCGTCCCAATAATAATTATGTCTTATCCTTCTGTAGGTCTTCGTCACTCCTTTGTGTCCGCCAAAAGCCGATTCGTGGTATTCCTGAATGATGGTGCCACGCTGATCTTCTGTTGGTGTTTTGACGAGTTGGAGGCATATGATAACCTTGATTGAGGTTTCGGAAAGATGTGATGTGATCAATCGTAGTATTAGTTTCCACGGTATCCCGTCTATCTCTGGGGTTTTAGCCATACTTATTGATTTTAGCCCTAATTCCTGTACGACGTCTACTAAACTTTTAATTGTTTCTTCTAGGATTGCTGGATCTGTTCTGACGGCGAGAGATTCTTTTACGGGGAGGCCGATAAAATACCGACGGTTCTGCATTACCACGCTCGACCTACCCAGGGTAATATTCCCGTGCGTCGGTAACATCTTAGATGTCGCTAGGTGCTTTGATCCATCGCAAAATGGCTGCCCCTTGCACGTGAGGAAGTACACGAGGTTATCTCTTCTGATGGAAAGTGAATCGCGGATTTCTACAGTATTACTCTGGTTTGAGAAACGAATGCCCGTTTCTATTTGTGGCTCTGCTGTGTCTTCGTACGGTACTTCGTTTATCGTATCGTTCCAGTCAGGGAGTGCGAAAGAATTAGCTTCGAACCGTGGTCTAACCTCGCTTTCGTTTTCAGATTCTCCAGTGTCTTCGTCCCATAATTGAGTTATTCGTGCCCTAAATTCAACGGGAGTTGAAGACGTCGTCGGATGAAAGGTGAGTATCTCGTTGTTTTGTAGGATATTATCAACGTCCATGATTTTAGGTGAGGTGTTTGGTGGACCGTCGGTGTGAGAGGAGCATCCTGCGAGAAGCGGGCTGTTTCCTGCCGGTAGTTCGTCCTGTACATCCGTCTTCGTTCTCTTCCTGGGGGGGAACGAGAATATGGATTCATCCGTGTCAGAATCGCTCGTCGTTCGGTGTCTGATGGGTAGTACCTTCCGAATTGTTTCGGAATCTATGTATCCTACTGTATTTCTCGATAGAGCGTCGGCTGCCTTATTGCTTTTTCCAGGTTGGTAGACGATCTTGTATTCGTACTCCGCGAGCTTGAGTCTCCAGCGTATTAACCTTGACGTTGGATCCTTCACACGATGCAGCCAGACGAGAGGTTGATGGTCCGTAATAAGAGTGAATTTTCGGCCGTATATGTAAGGTCGGAAATATTGTACGCAATAAACGATAGCTAATAGTTCCTTTTCAATGGTCGAGTAGTTTCGCTCCGGTTGTGTTAATAAACGTGAGGCGTAGCATACAGGTAAATCTTTTCCAGGTTCTCCCTGACTTAAGACGCCGCCAATGGCGTAGTCGGATGCATCAGTCGTTATGTTGAATTCGATTTTAAAATTTGGGAACTGCAATATCGGTGGTTTACATAATTCATCTCGTAAGTATTCGAACGATTCTATTTGTTCCTTAGACCAAGTAAATGTGACATTCTTTTTGAGGAGATTCGTAAGTGGTTTTGCAATTTTAGAAAAATTTGGGATAAACCGCCGGTAGTATCCTGCAAGGCCGAGAAATTGTTTAATGTTCTTCGGGGTACGTGGAACTGGAAATTCTTTGACAGCTTGGATTTTCTTTGGATCAGGTTTCACGCCTTCATCCGTTATTACGTGTCCGAGATATACGACTTCTTTTCTAAGAAATTCACATTTACTTGGTTGTAAATGGAGATTAGCGGAATGTAAACGTTCAGCCAACTTCCTAAACTTTGTTTCGTGTTCTTGTAGGGAGCTGGCGTACAAGACAATGTCATCAAGATAAACAAACAATTCGATGCCTTGTAAACCCGACAGCACGTTATCCATCAATCGCTGGAACGTACTAGGAGCGTTTTTTAATCCAAAAGGCATTCGCGTGAATTCGTAGTGGCCGTAAGGGGTGGAGAAGGCAGTTTTTGGTGCATCCTTCTCATCCATCGGTATTTGGTGAAATCCCGACGCTAGATCAAATATCGAGAAGTACTTAGCTCCTCCGAGCTGATCCAGGATTTCGTTAATGTTAGGGAGGGGGTAGGCGTCCCCTATAGTTTTTTCATTTAACGCCCTATAATCTATCACCATCCTCCACCTCTTATTTCCGTCCTGATCCGGTTTTTTCGGCACGATCCACAACGGGGAATTGTATGGAGACAAAGAAGGTTTTATAATGTCATTGTGTAACAATTCCGTTACTTGTTTTGTAATTTCCTCCTTGTGGATCGGTGGAAACCGATATTGTTTGGTGTTTACAGGCATACCATCGGTCGTTATTATCGCGTGTTTCAGGACGTCGGTCGCGTCTAATCGATCGCTAGGTAAGTGAAACACGCGATGATATTGCTCGATTAAATTCTCTACGCTGTTCCTCTCTTCCGGATTTAAATGATCGAGGCGTAGCGCGTCTTTTATTTCGTTAATTCTTTCGCGATCTTTTGCGCCGACATGCAACACATGCAGTAAACGGTTTCCTGCTTTCCGACTCTCCCCGGTGGTCCGGGTTCGTTTTGGGTCTGGTTTAGAAAAGAGCACCCAACTTGGCTCGCTCGACGATTCAGGTACTGATTGTAAGTTACGATTTAGTTTGTTTCGATTATGCAACTTATTTTTTGCGATTGATTCGGAAAGAGGAACTGGACTCGAATCGATTTCGGATTTAGCTTTTGTATCTAGATTTGAGTCTGATTTAGTTTTCGAGGTTGATTTTGGGTCCGATTCGCGATAGAGACTTGATTTTGGAATGGATTTTGATGGTTCCGAAATCGATTCGAGTGCGCATTCGGAGTGATTAATATCATTGTTGTTCGCAACAATTGTTTTATCGGAGTTTTGTATAGATTTCGTTCTCGTAGGGGAATCGCGTTGCTCTCCTAATATAGTATCGAACTCTTGTAATTTTATTGTAGGTATTTCTAATTCGACCTCGAATTCATTTGTATTTATTACGCGTAAACACGCTCGGCCTTTAGAATTGCGAACAACGGTATTTCCTAATAATACACCATCGCACGTGTATAGCCGCGGAATGTAGCCTTCGCTGAGCTCGGGATTAGCAATGTTTACATACATGACCGCGTTTGACCTAGCGGGAATGACGACGGTTTTATAATTTGAAAAGGGGATAGTTACATCGTGAAACCGTAGGCATTCGTCGTCATATGAAATATTTACGCCTTTTTCTCTCAGAAATTCGGATCCCAAAATTCCACCGTGCTCGATGGGGAACGCATCGGGTACGACATGAAATATAACTTCATGATTGAAGAGGTTTATTGTATATGTCCCGAGGGTTTGTACGTTCTCCTCGGTAATGCCGGATAGGTATAGGATATCGAATTTGTTAATATTATCAGGGAAATTAACTCGACTTAATTTTAAAAGATTAGGTTCGGAACCAGTATCTACCATAAATTCGACAGGGATTTTTAGGGATTCGGAGCATATTTGAATCGAGGGGATCGAGCTATTTTTATTTAGTCGGATTGTGGTAACTCGTTGGTTGGGTTTGGCGTTTTTTCGGTAGTTATTTTGTGGATTGGACGCGGTTTTGTCTCTGTCCTTGTCTGGTTTGCGTCCGTTAATACCAGGGGACTCGTCGCGTTTCCCGATTGCCTAAGGCTATTGTTATACGCCCGTTTGCGACACTCGGCTATCACGTGCCCGGGCTTCTTAGAGTAATTACACGTCTTTGTTTCGTAACCGTTACGGTCACGTGACATCGCGTGATCTCTAGGCGGGGAAGAAGGGGTGGTTTTGCCCAGTGACGCGGGACTAGGAGCACTGGCGGGGGCACCATGTGACTCTCCACGGTAATTTGTTGCTACTCGGCCTTGTTTATTGCACGATTGACAAGCACTAACGCGATTCTCCGTTCGGTTAATATCCTTAGCGATAGTCGAGACCCTATTATTATTGAATAAAGAATTATCCCGTTCTATCGTTCTATGTACTCTAATGGCTGTATCAAAAGCGGTTTCAAGGCCATCATAGCCCGCTAGCGATACTTGAATTCTAAAATCTGGTGGCAATCCTCTAATAAATGATTCTAGGCAAAGCTCGTCTATTTCCCCCTTTAAATCTGCGTGCATTAAGCCGTATCTTCCCTTTTCCCCATCCAAAATTGCAGAACGAAAATCCTTAACGCGTCCAATGTAATCTAAAATATGCTCGTGGCGTTTCATATATATATTCGCCAATTCGCCTCGAAAGTGATGAGCGTTTCTAGCTGGCATAAATATATGTTTTAAACGGTCCACAAGCTCATCTACAGTATCGAATACGTAATCTTCTACTGCTAAATATGCGTGTTCTTGAAGACGATTCCGTAAAAGTCTCGCTAATTGAGGTTCTGCGCGGGGATGTATCATGTCTTTAGCGCGCTTACATGCTCTAGCAAATTGCAGAACGGGCATATTTTTCCCGTCGAAGAAGGGCACCATTTCTAGGGCGTCCTTAAGCGATAGCTGAGGAATTATGGGAGGGTAATTTAGCGATTCAGCGTCCCCGTCAGGACTTGCATAATTACTTCGACATGGTTTCGGTGATTCCTTAAATCGTACCCGTGAATCTTCCGTCGGCAGGGATTTCGTGAGAGAATGAATCATAGATTTGATATCGTTTAATTCCTGTACTAAGTTAACGTTCGATGGGATATCATCATCGACGTCTCTACCAAAGGCTATTCTATATTGATTTTCAATGTCGCTCTGAATTTTCTTAATCGTTTGCAATCTTTCGCGAAGTAGTGCTTCGTTTGCCTCTAGTTGCGCATTATATCCGACCACGTCTTCCACTGTTGGAAAATCATCGCGCTCCGAAGAATTTGCCATAGTTTATTAATGTGGTGATAGAAGTGAAAAAGAAAAGAAAAATGAAGAGGACGTGGTTGTTTCCTCCTCAAGAGTTTGTTTACGGGTAATTTAATATACTATTTTACTGGATAAATGTATTTTTCGTGTACGACAACAAACGTCCGTATCGAAACTTTAACTATCGCTAATTATTGTAAGAGAAGTTCGATCACACTTCACGGGGTAAAATACTAATCAGGGGCGTTGAAGAATTAATGGAAAAAATTATTTGCAAAGAATTTGTTTATTTAATAGTTTTTCCAATTTTATAAAGAAATGGAACGTTTGTTACCGCGACTTCCTATATCGAGTGAATCAGCGTGATATTTAACACTATATTCTATAGCGAATTGTAAAAGGAACGTGTCTGAATATGTTTATTTAACGATTATAGGTTTACGTTGATTATATATATATATGTGTACAGATGTGTTATATATATGCATATACGCCTGTCTAGATACTCTATAGTCTCAGCCCGCGAGATAGGCGCGCCGCCAACTTACTAGCCGTGTTAGAACTAATGGCGTATCCCACCGCTGTCACCAGTTTTATATTTCTGTTACGTCCCGAGTGAATTTTGTACAGAAATATGTGACCGACGACGACTTGCCACCGCGGAGTGAGCCCTAAGGACACTGCCCTTGATATACGGTAAAAGGCAAGTGCACGCGACCGGTATTTATTTCGTAAAATGTAATAAATTAGGCGAACACGTGGCGGGCACGTGGGGCATGAATTATGTCGTTTCAGTGTAGAGCGGCGACCGCGGTACCTGCAACGGCCCCCTCTAGTGACTAGTGAGGAAGATCGATTCTTATTGGATCCACCAATGGGGGTTCGCTTAGAAGTTTGAATGACAGGTAAGTAGCAACGAATTAATATAAGTTAGGGTCTTAAATTATTCAACAAATTCTTTGTTTATTTAGGTCTGGCGTTAAGTATACACGGATATACGACGGTTTCAGGTAATGTGTAAATAATATAGTAATTGTTTCGATAGGTTAATGTTTTTATCGGTTATAGTATTCCGTTATTATTAATGTTAATTTCAACGCGGATGTCAGGGAATTCCGGATAGGGGGTAAGTAACTGAATTAACGTTAATTAAGAATAAAGAAGAGGTTTATTTATTAATAATTGTTCTTAAGAATTTCCTCGCGTTTCTTTGTTAAGTAAGGAACCCGGGGATCCTTCGGGTGGCACTTCCCTGGATCGAGCAACGGCGGAACAGTGGGAGCGAGAGAGAGAGGCACAGGTTTGTACTCGATTTGTTTCGCTTTTCGCACCGCAGGGGCGGAGAACACGGACGGGTCAAACTCCCTCGCTTGATTATAAATACGCCACAATTTTCTCAGGTAATGTTTCCTTCCACCACGGTGTCCCGGTCGAGTCATTTCCTATAATTTACACCCATTTCGTCATTACTTATTACGTTTATTATTTTAGGTTTGAAGGAGTAATTCGATGCTGGATTAGTGACCGCAACGCAATTACAAGGTCGGGTGAATAATTGTGGAACAAGGGAATAACTTGTTGCCGGAGTAATGACCGCAACAGAGTTCCAAGGGGAGGTTCGACTGAGATACGTAAAAAGCAAATGAGGAAATAGTAGCTCGTTCGTTATTAATTAATGTAATTTAAGTTTTAACTTGATGATTAATTGTTGTAATCCAAATTTTAGGTTATCCGCGCGGTGTGAAGGAACTTGGAAGAATACCAGGAATCGTAGTGATTCATACAAAATTTATTTAATAAACTATTCCCTTACTCCTAATATTTAACAATATACTAACTAATACTAATTAACGTAATAGTAATTTGATAAGTGAAAGAAATTAACAATCATATACAATTATTTCCTAACAATACCTTATTATATAATTTCGCAATAGCACGGAAGGAGAATTCTGAGTTCTAAGTTTGTAGAAGTTAAAGATTTTAAGCACCTTGCTGTAGTGAGAGAATTCTAAGTTCTAAGTTTGTAGAAGTTAAAGATTTTAAGCACCTTGCTGTAGTGAGAGAATTCTAAGTTCTAATTTGTAGAAATTAAAGATTTTAAGTACCTTGTTATAGTGAGAGAATTCTAAGTTCAATCTTTAAGGCGTAAGTTTTGTAGAAGAAGTTGATTTTAGATTTTAGAGATTAGGATATAGAATGATCCTTCCGGCTTATGTGCCCGTATTTATACCCGAAAAAACTCGTTAGTGGGGATTATGCTTCGTAGGTGGGTGGGGGTTATGCTTCGCAGGTAGGTGGGGGTTATGCTTCGCAGGTAGGTGGGGACTCATGGCTCACGCGGTGGTTGGTGGCGTGGGGGAAAATTGACGTCATCCTTCCCGCGTTGACTATGGCGTCGCCATTTTGTTCGTTAAGGCGTGGAGTACATCCGTTGGGGCGCTGGTGTTGGGCTCAGTGCTGCTACCTTCCTCGTTACTTCACTGTGACGTAGTTCCGGTTGGCAAATGGCGTCTTACGCGTATCGGCCCGACAAACATATTGTCGATTATGTGGTTGTAATAAAGGGTTAGTGCTGGGTTTTCGTAATGGCGTGCGACGTCTCCGCTGTGGCGTACAAGTGCGTGAAGACACTCCTCACACATGACGACTGGCCGCACGGTTGTTGCTGGCCATCCGCAATCTTCGCAGTAGCCATGGTTGATGAGGTTGTTGTACATCGCATGGACGTCGAAGTATTCGTACTCAGGAGGTTGCCCCCGGGTGAGGTAGCACTCGCCACAGATCCCACGATCATCGTCATTGATGTAGACATTTCCGTAGGAGCAGTAGAGCTGGTGGAAGTATACCATCACATGGAACTGCAACATCGACCCTTCAAAGAACGTTGACGGGTTGTCTTGGTGGTGCTCATCTCCAGGGTGGTCACTTCCCGACCGACGGTCACTGGATCGGCGAACTCGTGGGGTGCACATCCTGAAACAAATTGGAAATAGCCCAGGTAAGTACGTACTTTGCTTAAAAACTATATCTCGAACTCCTTTATTAGACCCCCCCCATTCCCCCCCCCCATAGACCGGCCATTTTGGCGACGGTATATGGTGAAACGTCCAGCTGTCATACTTCCATTGTTTAAAGGTCATATACCGTGTGAGTTGCGCATGTTACCCTAGGATCAGAGTGTAAGTACAAGTGCACGAATATCGATGGCTCTGCCGGCGGTTCTAGGGGACGTGCGGGGGAGCGACTTTGGTGTTGAGTAGTGGGGGTCGATCGCTCTTCAGTACCTGAGTTTCGTTCGGATCGGAAGCAAAATAATTTTTGCAAGAGTAAAATTTTGGTCTTACCATTTTCCACTTTTACGTGTTAATTTGCATAAGGATTTCGCGGTTTCGAAAAGGGGCAAAAATTCATGTTTGAGTTTCGGGTTTTTTGCAATTTCCCCTTATTCTTGGTGTTAACCAGGTGCGGAAACCATGCCCAGATGTCATGTTTTCTCAGGTGTTACGTCACGGCGGGACGTGACAAAATCTGGAAAAAGTGCGAAACTATCGCCTGAAATGCGAAATCTGTCGATTTCAGAGAGAAAACTTACCTTTCCGTCGAAACCATGCCCTTCCAAAATTCTTTTCGATGAAATTCTCGATGCCATTCGAATTTTCACGTCAATTTACACGGAAAATGCGGTCTCTCGTTTCTGAAATAGGGAAATCTGGAAAAAGTGCGAAACTATCGCCTGAAATGCGAAATCTGTCGATTTCAGAGAGAAAACTTACCTTTCCGTCGAAACCATGCCCTTCCAAAATTCTTTTCGATGAAATTCTCGATGCCATTCGAATTTTCACGTCAATTTACACGGAAAATGCGGTCTCTCGTTTCTGAAATAGGGAAATCTGGAAAAAGTGCGAAACTATCGCCTGAAATGCGAAATCTGTCGATTTCAGAGAGAAAACTTACCTTTCCGTCGAAACCATGCCCTTCCAAAATTCTTTTCGATGAAATTCTCGATGCCATTCGAATTTTCACGTCAATTTACACGGAAAATGCGGTCTCTCGTTTCTGAAATAGGGAAATCTGGAAAAAGTGCGAAACTATCGCCTGAAATGCGAAATCTGTCGATTTCAGAGAGAAAACTTACCTTTCCGTCGAAACCATGCCCTTCCAAAATTCTTTTCGATGAAATTCTCGATGCCATTCGAATTTTCACGTCAATTTACACGGAAAATGCGGTCTCTCGTTTCTGAAATAGGGAAATCTGGAAAAAGTGCGAAACTATCGCCTGAAATGCGAAATCTGTCGATTTCAGAGAGAAAACTTACCTTTCCGTCGAAACCATGCCCTTCCAAAATTCTTTTCGATGAAATTCTCGATGCCATTCGAATTTTCACGTCAATTTACACGGAAAATGCGGTCTCTCGTTTCTGAAATAGGGAAATCTGGAAAAAGTGCGAAACTATCGCCTGAAATGCGAAATCTGTCGATTTCAGAGAGAAAACTTACCTTTCCGTCGAAACCATGCCCTTCCAAAATTCTTTTCGATGAAATTCTCGATGCCATTCGAATTTTCACGTCAATTTACACGGAAAATGCGGTCTCTCGTTTCTGAAATAGGGAAATCTGGAAAAAGTGCGAAACTATCGCCTGAAATGCGAAATCTGTCGATTTCAGAGAGAAAACTTACCTTTCCGTCGAAACCATGCCCTTCCAAAATTCTTTTCGATGAAATTCTCGCTGCCATTCGAATTTTCACGTCAATTTACACGGAAAATGCGGTCTCTCGTTTCTGAAATAGGGAAATCTGGAAAAAGTGCGAAACTATCGCCTGAAATGCGAAATCTGTCGATTTCAGAGAGAAAACTTACCTTTCCGTCGAAACCATGCCCTTCCAAAATTCTTTTCGATGAAATTCTCGATGCCATTCGAATTTTCACGTCAATTTACACGGAAAATGCGGTCTCTCGTTTCTGAAATAGGGAAATCTGGAAAAAGTGCGAAACTATCGCCTGAAATGCGAAATCTGTCGATTTCAGAGAGAAAACTTACCTTTCCGTCGAAACCATGCCCTTCCAAAATTCTTTTCGATGAAATTCTCGATGCCATTCGAATTTTCACGTCAATTTACACGGAAAATGCGGTCTCTCGTTTCTGAAATAGGGAAATCTGGAAAAAGTGCGAAACTATCGCCTGAAATGCGAAATCTGTCGATTTCAGAGAGAAAACTTACCTTTCCGTCGAAACCATGCCCTTCCAAAATTCTTTTCGATGAAATTCTCGATGCCATTCGAATTTTCACGTCAATTTACACGGAAAATGCGGTCTCTCGTTTCTGAAATAGGGAAATCTGGAAAAAGTGCGAAACTATCGCCTGAAATGCGAAATCTGTCGATTTCAGAGAGAAAACTTACCTTTCCGTCGAAACCATGCCCTTCCAAAATTCTTTTCGATGAAATTCTCGATGCCATTCGAATTTTCACGTCAATTTACACGGAAAATGCGGTCTCTCGTTTCTGAAATAGGGAAATCTGGAAAAAGTGCGAAACTATCGCCTGAAATGCGAAATCTGTCGATTTCAGAGAGAAAACTTACCTTTCCGTCGAAACCATGCCCTTCCAAAATTCTTTTCGATGAAATTCTCGATGCCATTCGAATTTTCACGTCAATTTACACGGAAAATGCGGTCTCTCGTTTCTGAAATAGGGAAATCTGGAAAAAGTGCGAAACTATCGCCTGAAATGCGAAATCTGTCGATTTCAGAGAGAAAACTTACCTTTCCGTCGAAACCATGCCCTTCCAAAATTCTTTTCGATGAAATTCTCGATGCCATTCGAATTTTCACGTCAATTTACACGGAAAATGCGGTCTCTCGTTTCTGAAATAGGGAAATCTGGAAAAAGTGCGAAACTATCGCCTGAAATGCGAAATCTGTCGATTTCAGAGAGAAAACTTACCTTTCCGTCGAAACCATGCCCTTCCAAAATTCTTTTCGATGAAATTCTCGATGCCATTCGAATTTTCACGTCAATTTACACGGAAAATGCGGTCTCTCGTTTCTGAAATAGGGAAATCTGGAAAAAGTGCGAAACTATCGCCTGAAATGCGAAATCTGTCGATTTCAGAGAGAAAACTTACCTTTCCGTCGAAACCATGCCCTTCCAAAATTCTTTTCGATGAAATTCTCGATGCCATTCGAATTTTCACGTCAATTTACACGGAAAATGCGGTCTCTCGTTTCTGAAATAGGGAAATCTGGAAAAAGTGCGAAACTATCGCCTGAAATGCGAAATCTGTCGATTTCAGAGAGAAAACTTACCTTTCCGTCGAAACCATGCCCTTCCAAAATTCTTTTCGATGAAATTCTCGATGCCATTCGAATTTTCACGTCAATTTACACGGAAAATGCGGTCTCTCGTTTCTGAAATAGGGAAATCTGGAAAAAGTGCGAAACTATCGCCTGAAATGCGAAATCTGTCGATTTCAGAGAGAAAACTTACCTTTCCGTCGAAACCATGCCCTTCCAAAATTCTTTTCGATGAAATTCTCGATGCCATTCGAATTTTCACGTCAATTTACACGGAAAATGCGGTCTCTCGTTTCTGAAATAGGGAAATCTGGAAAAAGTGCGAAACTATCGCCTGAAATGCGAAATCTGTCGATTTCAGAGAGAAAACTTACCTTTCCGTCGAAACCATGCCCTTCCAAAATTCTTTTCGATGAAATTCTCGATGCCATTCGAATTTTCACGTCAATTTACACGGAAAATGCGGTCTCTCGTTTCTGAAATAGGGAAATCTGGAAAAAGTGCGAAACTATCGCCTGAAATGCGAAATCTGTCGATTTCAGAGAGAAAACTTACCTTTCCGTCGAAACCATGCCCTTCCAAAATTCTTTTCGATGAAATTCTCGATGCCATTCGAATTTTCACGTCAATTTACACGGAAAATGCGGTCTCTCGTTTCTGAAATAGGGAAATCTGGAAAAAGTGCGAAACTATCGCCTGAAATGCGAAATCTGTCGATTTCAGAGAGAAAACTTACCTTTCCGTCGAAACCATGCCCTTCCAAAATTCTTTTCGATGAAATTCTCGATGCCATTCGAATTTTCACGTCAATTTACACGGAAAATGCGGTCTCTCGTTTCTGAAATAGGGAAATCTGGAAAAAGTGCGAAACTATCGCCTGAAATGCGAAATCTGTCGATTTCAGAGAGAAAACTTACCTTTCCGTCGAAACCATGCCCTTCCAAAATTCTTTTCGATGAAATTCTCGATGCCATTCGAATTTTCACGTCAATTTACACGGAAAATGCGGTCTCTCGTTTCTGAAATAGGGAAATCTGGAAAAAGTGCGAAACTATCGCCTGAAATGCGAAATCTGTCGATTTCAGAGAGAAAACTTACCTTTCCGTCGAAACCATGCCCTTCCAAAATTCTTTTCGATGAAATTCTCGATGCCATTCGAATTTTCACGTCAATTTACACGGAAAATGCGGTCTCTCGTTTCTGAAATAGGGAAATCTGGAAAAAGTGCGAAACTATCGCCTGAAATGCGAAATCTGTCGATTTCAGAGAGAAAACTTACCTTTCCGTCGAAACCATGCCCTTCCAAAATTCTTTTCGATGAAATTCTCGATGCCATTCGAATTTTCACGTCAATTTACACGGAAAATGCGGTCTCTCGTTTCTGAAATAGGGAAATCTGGAAAAAGTGCGAAACTATCGCCTGAAATGCGAAATCTGTCGATTTCAGAGAGAAAACTTACCTTTCCGTCGAAACCATGCCCTTCCAAAATTCTTTTCGATGAAATTCTCGATGCCATTCGAATTTTCACGTCAATTTACACGGAAAATGCGGTCTCTCGTTTCTGAAATAGGGAAATCTGGAAAAAGTGCGAAACTATCGCCTGAAATGCGAAATCTGTCGATTTCAGAGAGAAAACTTACCTTTCCGTCGAAACCATGCCCTTCCAAAATTCTTTTCGATGAAATTCTCGATGCCATTCGAATTTTCACGTCAATTTACACGGAAAATGCGGTCTCTCGTTTCTGAAATAGGGAAATCTGGAAAAAGTGCGAAACTATCGCCTGAAATGCGAAATCTGTCGATTTCAGAGAGAAAACTTACCTTTCCGTCGAAACCATGCCCTTCCAAAATTCTTTTCGATGAAATTCTCGATGCCATTCGAATTTTCACGTCAATTTACACGGAAAATGCGGTCTCTCGTTTCTGAAATAGGGAAATCTGGAAAAAGTGCGAAACTATCGCCTGAAATGCGAAATCTGTCGATTTCAGAGAGAAAACTTACCTTTCCGTCGAAACCATGCCCTTCCAAAATTCTTTTCGATGAAATTCTCGATGCCATTCGAATTTTCACGTCAATTTACACGGAAAATGCGGTCTCTCGTTTCTGAAATAGGGAAATCTGGAAAAAGTGCGAAACTATCGCCTGAAATGCGAAATCTGTCGATTTCAGAGAGAAAACTTACCTTTCCGTCGAAACCATGCCCTTCCAAAATTCTTTTCGATGAAATTCTCGATGCCATTCGAATTTTCACGTCAATTTCACGGAAAATGCGGTCTCTCGTTTCTGAAATAGGGAAATCTGGAAAAAGTGCGAAACTATCGCCTGAAATGCGAAATCTGTCGATTTCAGAGAAAACTTACCTTTCCGTCGAAACATGCCCTTCCAAAATTCTTTTCGATGAAATTCTCGATGCCATTCGAATTATTCACGTCAATTTACACGGAAACATGCGGTCTCTCGTTTCTGAAATAGGGAAATCAGGAAAAAGTGCGAAACTATCGCCTGAAATG
Source organism: Nysson spinosus (assembly GCA_910591585.2). Lineage (NCBI taxonomy): Eukaryota > Metazoa > Arthropoda > Insecta > Hymenoptera > Crabronidae > Nysson > Nysson spinosus. The sequence continues at coordinate 42,102 of CAJUYC020000099.1, read as the reverse complement.
CGAAATCTGTCGATTTCAGAGAGAAACTTACTTTCCGTCGAAACCATGCCCTTCCAAAATTCTTTTCGATGAAATTCTCGATGCCATTCGAATTTTCCACGTCAATTTACACGGAAAATGCGGTCTCTCGTTTCTGAAATAGGGAAATCTGGAAAAAGTGCGAAAACTATCGCCTGAAATGCGAAATCTGTCGATTTCAGAGAGAAAACTTACCTTTCCGTCGAAACCATGCCCTTCCAAAATTCTTTTCGATGAAATTCTCGATGCCATTCGAATTTTCACGTCATTTACACGGAAAATGCGGTCTCTCGTTTCTGAAATAGGGAAATCTGGAAAAAGTGCGAAACTATCGCACTGAAATGCGAAATCTGTCGATTTCAGAGAGAAAACTTACCTTTCCGTCGAAACCATGCCCTTCCAAAATTCTTTTCGATGAAATTCTCGATGCCATTCGAATTTTCACGTCAATTTACACGGAAATGCGGTCTCTCGTTTCTGAAATAGGGAAATCTGGAAAAAGTGCGAAACTATCGCCTGAAATGCGAAATCTGTCGATTTCAGAGAGAAAACTTACCTTTCCGTCGAAACCATCGCCTTCCAAAATTCTTTTCGATGAAATTCTCGATGCCATTCGAATTTTCACGTCAATTTACACGGAAAATGCGGTCTCTCGTTTCTGAAATAGGGAAATCTGGAAAAAGTGCGAAACTATCGCCTGAAATGCGAAATCTGTCGATTTCAGAGAGAAAACTTACCTTTCCGTCGAAACCATGCCCTTCCAAAATTCTTTTCGATGAAATTCTCGATGCCATTCGAATTTTCACGTCAATTTACACGGAAAATGCGGTCTCTCGTTTCTGAAATAGGGAAATCTGGAAAAAGTGCGAAACTATCGCCTGAAATGCGAAATCTGTCGATTTCAGAGAGAAACTTACCTTTCCGTCGAAACCATGCCCTTCCACAATTCTTTTCGATGAAATTCTCGATGCCATTCGAATTTTCACGTCAATTTACACGGAAAATGCGGTCTCTCGTTTCTGAAATAGGGAAATCTGGAAAAAGTGCGAAACTATCGCCTGAAATGCGAAATCTGTCGATTTCAGAGAGAAAACTTACCTTTCCGTCGAAACCATGCCTTCCAAATTCTTTTCGATGAAATTCTCGATGCCATTCGAATTTTCACGTCAATTTACACGGAAAATGCGGTCTCTCGTTTCTGAAATAGGGAAATCTGGAAAAAGTGCGAAACTATCGCCTGAAATGCGAATCTGTCGATTTCAGAGAGAAAACTTACCTTTCCGTCGAAACCATGCCCTTCCAAAATTCTTTTCGATGAAATTCTCGATGCCATTCGAATTTTCACGTCAATTTACACGGAAAATGCGGTCTCTCGTTTCTGAAATAGGGAAATCTGGAAAAAGTGCGAAACTATCGCCTGAAATGCGAAATCTGTCGATTTCAGAGAGAAAACTTACCTTTCCGTCGAAACCATGCCCTTCCAAAATTCTTTTCGATGAAATTCTCGATGCCATTCGAATTTTCACGTCAATTTACACGGAAAATGCGGTCTCTCGTTTCTGAAATAGGGAAATCTGGAAAAAGTGCGAAACTATCGCCTGAAATGCGAAATCTGTCGATTTCAGAGAGAAAACTTACCTTTCCGTCGAAACCATGCCCTTCCAAAATTCTTTTCGATGAAATTCTCGATGCCATTCGAATTTTCACGTCAATTTACACGGAAAATGCGGTCTCTCGTTTCTGAAATAGGGAAATCTGGAAAAAGTGCGAAACTATCGCCTGAAATGCGAAATCTGTCGATTTCAGAGAGAAAACTTACCTTTCCGTCGAAACCATGCCCTTCCAAAATTCTTTTCGATGAAATTCTCGATGCCATTCGAATTTTCACGTCAATTTACACGGAAAATGCGGTCTCTCTCGTTTCTGAAATAGGGAAATCTGGAAAAAGTGCGAAACTATCGCCTGAAATGCGAAATCTGTCGATTTCAGAGAGAAAACTTACCTTTCCGTCGAAACCATGCCCTTCCAAAATTCTTTTCGATGAAATTCTCGATGCCATTCGAATTTTCACGTCAATTTACACGGAAAATGCGGTCTCTCGTTTCTGAAATAGGGAAATCTGGAAAAAGTGCGAAACTATCGCCTGAAATGCGAAATCTGTCGATTTCAGAGAGAAAACTTACCTTTCCGTCGAAACCATGCCCTTCCAAAATTCTTTTCGATGAAATTCTCGATGCCATTCGAATTTTCACGTCAATTTACACGGAAAATGCGGTCTCTCGTTTCTGAAATAGGGAAATCTGGAAAAAGTGCGAAACTATCGCCTGAAATGCGAAATCTGTCGATTTCAGAGAGAAAACTTACCTTTCCGTCGAAACCATGCCCTTCCAAAATTCTTTTCGATGAAATTCTCGATGCCATTCGAATTTTCACGTCAATTTACACGGAAAATGCGGTCTCTCGTTTCTGAAATAGGGAAATCTGGAAAAAGTGCGAAACTATCGCCTGAAATGCGAAATCTGTCGATTTCAGAGAGAAAACTTACCTTTCCGTCGAAACCATGCCCTTCCAAAATTCTTTTCGATGAAATTCTCGATGCCATTCGAATTTTCACGTCAATTTACACGGAAAATGCGGTCTCTCGTTTCTGAAATAGGGAAATCTGGAAAAAGTGCGAAACTATCGCCTGAAATGCGAAATCTGTCGATTTCAGAGAGAAAACTTACCTTTCCGTCGAAACCATGCCCTTCCAAAATTCTTTTCGATGAAATTCTCGATGCCATTCGAATTTTCACGTCAATTTACACGGAAAATGCGGTCTCTCGTTTCTGAAATAGGGAAATCTGGAAAAAGTGCGAAACTATCGCCTGAAATGCGAAATCTGTCGATTTCAGAGAGAAAACTTACCTTTCCGTCGAAACCATGCCCTTCCAAAATTCTTTTCGATGAAATTCTCGATGCCATTCGAATTTTCACGTCAATTTACACGGAAAATGCGGTCTCTCGTTTCTGAAATAGGGAAATCTGGAAAAAGTGCGAAACTATCGCCTGAAATGCGAAATCTGTCGATTTCAGAGAGAAAACTTACCTTTCCGTCGAAACCATGCCCTTCCAAAATTCTTTTCGATGAAATTCTCGATGCCATTCGAATTTTCACGTCAATTTACACGGAAAATGCGGTCTCTCGTTTCTGAAATAGGGAAATCTGGAAAAAGTGCGAAACTATCGCCTGAAATGCGAAATCTGTCGATTTCAGAGAGAAAACTTACCTTTCCGTCGAAACCATGCCCTTCCAAAATTCTTTTCGATGAAATTCTCGATGCCATTCGAATTTTCACGTCAATTTACACGGAAAATGCGGTCTCTCGTTTCTGAAATAGGGAAATCTGGAAAAAGTGCGAAACTATCGCCTGAAATGCGAAATCTGTCGATTTCAGAGAGAAAACTTACCTTTCCGTCGAAACCATGCCCTTCCAAAATTCTTTTCGATGAAATTCTCGATGCCATTCGAATTTTCACGTCAATTTACACGGAAAATGCGGTCTCTCGTTTCTGAAATAGGGAAATCTGGAAAAAGTGCGAAACTATCGCCTGAAATGCGAAATCTGTCGATTTCAGAGAGAAAACTTACCTTTCCGTCGAAACCATGCCCTTCCAAAATTCTTTTCGATGAAATTCTCGATGCCATTCGAATTTTCACGTCAATTTACACGGAAAATGCGGTCTCTCGTTTCTGAAATAGGGAAATCTGGAAAAAGTGCGAAACTATCGCCTGAAATGCGAAATCTGTCGATTTCAGAGAGAAAACTTACCTTTCCGTCGAAACCATGCCCTTCCAAAATTCTTTTCGATGAAATTCTCGATGCCATTCGAATTTTCACGTCAATTTACACGGAAAATGCGGTCTCTCGTTTCTGAAATAGGGAAATCTGGAAAAAGTGCGAAACTATCGCCTGAAATGCGAAATCTGTCGATTTCAGAGAGAAAACTTACCTTTCCGTCGAAACCAATGCCCTTCCAAAATTCTTTTCGATGAAATTCTCGATGCCATTCGAATTTTCACGTCAATTTACACGGAAAATGCGGTCTCTCGTTTCTGAAATAGGGAAATCTGGAAAAAGTGCGAAACTATCGCCTGAATAGCGAAATCTGTCGATTTCAGAGAGAAAACTTACCTTTGCGTCGAAACCATGCCCTTCCAAAATTCTTTTCGATGAAATTCTCGATGCCATTCGAATTTTCACGTCAATTTACACGGAAAATGCGGTCTCTCGTTTCTGAAATAGGGAAATCTGGAAAAAGTGCGAAACTATCGCCTGAATAGCGAAATCTGTCGATTTCAGAGAGAAAACTTACCTTTGCGTCGAAACCATGCCCTTCCAAAATTCTTTTCGATGAAATTCTCGATGCCATTCGAATTTTCACGTCAATTTACACGGAAAATGCGGTCTCTCGTTTCTGAAATAGGGAAATCTGGAAAAAGTGCGAAACTATCGCCTGAATAGCGAAATCTGTCGATTTCAGAGAGAAAACTTACCTTTGCGTCGAAACCATGCCCTTCCAAAATTCTTTTCGATGAAATTCTCGATGCCATTCGAATTTTCACGTCAATTTACACGGAAAATGCGGTCTCTCGTTTCTGAAATAGGGAAATCTGGAAAAAGTGCGAAACTATCGCCTGAATAGCGAAATCTGTCGATTTCAGAGAGAAAACTTACCTTTGCGTCGAAACCATGCCCTTCCAAAATTCTTTTCGATGAAATTCTCGATGCCATTCGAATTTTCACGTCAATTTACACGGAAAATGCGGTCTCTCGTTTCTGAAATAGGGAAATCTGGAAAAAGTGCGAAACTATCGCCTGAATAGCGAAATCTGTCGATTTCAGAGAGAAAACTTACCTTTGCGTCGAAACCATGCCCTTCCAAAATTCTTTTCGATGAAATTCTCGATGCCATTCGAATTTTCACGTCAATTTACACGGAAAATGCGGTCTCTCGTTTCTGAAATAGGGAAATCTGGAAAAAGTGCGAAACTATCGCCTGAATAGCGAAATCTGTCGATTTCAGAGAGAAAACTTACCTTTGCGTCGAAACCATGCCCTTCCAAAATTCTTTTCGATGAAATTCTCGATGCCATTCGAATTTTCACGTCAATTTACACGGAAAATGCGGTCTCTCGTTTCTGAAATAGGGAAATCTGGAAAAAGTGCGAAACTATCGCCTGAATAGCGAAATCTGTCGATTTCAGAGAGAAAACTTACCTTTGCGTCGAAACCATGCCCTTCCAAAATTCTTTTCGATGAAATTCTCGATGCCATTCGAATTTTCACGTCAATTTACACGGAAAATGCGGTCTCTCGTTTCTGAAATAGGGAAATCTGGAAAAAGTGCGAAACTATCGCCTGAATAGCGAAATCTGTCGATTTCAGAGAGAAAACTTACCTTTGCGTCGAAACCATGCCCTTCCAAAATTCTTTTCGATGAAATTCTCGATGCCATTCGAATTTTCACGTCAATTTACACGGAAAATGCGGTCTCTCGTTTCTGAAATAGGGAAATCTGGAAAAAGTGCGAAACTATCGCCTGAATAGCGAAATCTGTCGATTTCAGAGAGAAAACTTACCTTTGCGTCGAAACCATGCCCTTCCAAAATTCTTTTCGATGAAATTCTCGATGCCATTCGAATTTTCGATGCCATTCGAATTTTCACGTCAATTTACACGGAAAATGCGGTCTCTCGTTTCTGAAATAGGGAAATCTGGAAAAAGTGCGAAACTATCGCCTGAATAGCGAAATCTGTCGATTTCAGAGAGAAAACTTACCTTTGCGTCGAAACCATGCCCTTCCAAAATTCTTTTCGATGAAATTCTCGATGCCATTCGAATTTTCACGTCAATTTACACGGAAAATGCGGTCTCTCGTTTCTGAAATAGGGAAATCTGGAAAAAGTGCGAAACTATCGCCTCTGAATAGCGAAATCTGTCGATTTCAGAGAGAAAAACTTACCTTTGCGTCGAAATCATGCCCTTCCAAAATTCTTTTCGATGAAATTCTCGATGCCATTCGAATTTTACGTCAATTTTACACGGAAAAATGCGGTCTCTCGTTTCTGAAATAGGGAAATCTGGAAAAAGTGCGAAACTTATCGCCTGAATAGCGAAATCTGTCGATTTCAGAGAGAAAACTTACCTTTGCGTCGAAACCATGCCCTTCCAAAATTCTTTTCGATGAAATTCTCGATGCCATTCGAATTTTCACGTCAATTTACACGGAAAATGCGGTCTCTCGTTTCTGAAATAGGGAAATCTGGAAAAAGTGCGAAACTATCGCCTGAATAGCGAAATCTGTCGATTTCAGAGAGAAAACTTACCTTTGCGTCGAAACCATGCCCTTCCAAAATTCTTTTCGATGAAATTCTCGATGCCATTCGAATTTTCACGTCAATTTACACGGAAAATGCGGTCTCTCGTTTCTGAAATAGGGAAATCTGGAAAAAGTGCGAAACTATCGCACTGAATAGCGAAATCTGTCGATTTCAGAGGGAAAACTTACCTTTGCGTCGAAACCATGCCCTTCCAAAATTCTTTTCGATGAAATTCTCGATGCCATTCGAATTTTCACGTCAATTTACACGGAAAATTGCGGTCTCTCGTTTCTGAAATAGGGAAATCTGGAAAAAGTGCGAAACTATCGCCTGAATAGCGAAATCTGTCGATTTCAGAGAGAAAACTTACCTTTGCGTCGAAACCATGCCCTTCCAAAATTCTTTTCGATGAAATTCTCGATGCCATTCGAATTTTCACGTCAATTTACACGGAAAATGCGGTCTCTCGTTTCTGAAATAGGGAAATCTGGAAAAAGTGCGAAACTATCGCCTGAATAGCGAAATCTGTCGATTTCAGAGAGAAAACTTACCTTTGCGTCGAAACCATGCCCTTCCAAAATTCTTTTCGATGAAATTCTCGATGCCATTCGAATTTTCACGTCAATTTACACGGAAAATGCGGTCTCTCGTTTCTGAAATAGGGAAATCTGGAAAAAGTGCGAAACTATCGCCTGAATAGCGAAATCTGTCGATTTCAGAGAGAAAACTTACCTTTGCGTCGAAACCATGCCCTTCCAAAATTCTTTTCGATGAAATTCTCGATGCCGTTCGAATTTTCACGTCAATTTACACGGAAAATGCGGTCTCTCGTTTCTGAAATAGGGAAATCTGGAAAAAGTGCGAAACTATCGCCTGAATAGCGAAATCTGTCGATTTCAGAGAGAAAACTTACCTTTGCGTCGAAACCATGCCCTTCCAAAATTCTTTTCGATGAAATTCTCGATGCCATTCGAATTTTCACGTCAATTTACACGGAAAATGCGGTCTCTCGTTTCTGAAATAGGGAAATCTGGAAAAAGTGCGAAACTATCGCCTGAATAGCGAAATCTGTCGATTTCAGAGAGAAAACTTACCTTTGCGTCGAAACCATGCCCTTCCAAAATTCTTTTCGATGAAATTCTCGATGCCATTCGAATTTTCACGTCAATTTACACGGAAAATGCGGTCTCTCGTTTCTGAAATAGGGAAATCTGGAAAAAGTGCGAAACTATCGCCTGAATAGCGAAATCTGTCGATTTCAGAGAGAAAACTTACCTTTGCGTCGAAACCATGCCCTTCCAAAATTCTTTTCGATGAAATTCTCGATGCCATTCGAATTTTCACGTCAATTTACACGGAAAATGCGGTCTCTCGTTTCTGAAATAGGGAAATCTGGAAAAAGTGCGAAACTATCGCCTGAATAGCGAAATCTGTCGATTTCAGAGAGAAAACTTACCTTTGCGTCGAAACCATGCCCTTCCAAAATTCTTTTCGATGAAATTCTCGATGCCATTCGAATTTTCACGTCAATTTACACGGAAAATGCGGTCTCTCGTTTCTGAAATAGGGAAATCTGGAAAAAGTGCGAAACTATCGCCTGAATAGCGAAATCTGTCGATTTCAGAGAGAAAACTTACCTTTGCGTCGAAACTGTTACATACGCGTCTCTCGACATGAGAATTTCTTAAATTCTCGGAGTAACACCGGAAAGTCGGCCGACAGTGCAAATAGAAAGCGGATAACTTGTCTCGGGCTTCCAACAATACCCCCGAAAAACAATACGTCGTTACCGGGCCCAGAGCGAGGCACCTAGGCGTTTCGCGCCCGGGGTTCGGTAGCGACGCCGCTAGCTCCACCTTTTTTCCACCTTCCGGTAAACCACGTTTTTTCTTGGTATAAATAGAGCAGCCCTTTAGGGCCCAATCGTAGTCAAGTTCAAACAGCTTAAGGGGAATTGCTGAAGCCTGGGACAAGTTACCCATAACATCAAAGTCAGTTTCTAGTATCAACCGTACACCGAAACCGCAAGGTAACACTCAACATCATTGTAAAGGCCAGGTCTTTAAGCATTCAGAAACTGTGAGAATATATTTAGATATTTTTATATAACCCTTGTAGTCAATAACTCTGACCTACCCTCTAATACTAGAATCATCGTTTGAGCACGATCCCGTGAGTTCACTCCAGCCGCTCGGAGTGTACAATCAAATAATAAGTTAACGAGCTGCGACTCAGACGGTACTCGCTTAGATAAAGTCAGTGGTGGTTACCAAGTAGATCCACCTCTACTGACGCGAATCTTAGGATTCGTTATTAACAGGAGAAGGCAGAGGGGTCACAACGCCGAAAACCCTCTCCTGGGTATATTCATTCGTAAGCGAGGATTATCTGAGTTCGCGAGCACCTGCTTCTGGCTACTTCTCTCTACCAGTCAGTGGTGGTTACCAAGTAGATCCACCTTTACTGACGCGAATCTTCGGATTCGTTATTAACGGGAGAAGGCAGAGGGGTCACAACGCCGAAACCCCTCTCCCGGGTATATTAATTCGAGAGACGCCACAAGCAGGGTACTGAATTTCTACGTCGGTCCACGCACGCCGCGCCCCGGCTCGTAACAAACTGGTGACAGCGGTGGGATCTGCTCATTTAATTAATTGATTCTAATATTAGAGTATTTAGCTATTATTCAAGATGCCTGAAAACGGAGCATCTAACTCACAATCTCGTTCGTTCGATTTTAACGACCTATCCGTTTCCTTGGCCCTTATGACACGGCAAAACTGCATTCAAAATGTAGCGTCTAGCATACCTGTGTTTGATGGAGAAAGTCCGGCTCTTTCGGTGTTTGCACAAGCGGTTCAAAACGGGTTAGCCATTATTCCTAAGGAAGCTGAATCACAATACCTGGGTATTGTTTTAACGAAACTTACGGGTCCAGCAAGGCTTAGTATTTTGGAACGGCAGTTTGACTGCATAGAATCGCTATTAAAGTTTTTGAAAAAACGGTATGCACCGGGAAGAGACCTCACCTATTTTCAAACGGATATTGCAAGATTGAAGATTCGTGATGGGGAATCACTTTCAAGATATATGGATAGGACTACGCAACTGTTTCACTCCGCGCGTACAGCAGCTAGGGACAGGTATCCGAACAACAGTGAAGAGATTGTGAAGCAAATAAATGAAGACATCCTCTTGAATTTCCTGGAGGGACTCCCAGATCGAATCGCATGGCGGGTAGAGTCCAGGAACAGGGAAATCAAAACTCTGGAGGATGCATTCGACTCCGTTCTAAGGATCGACCGTCGTTTACGGAACCGACGCGAGGCCTATGAAAGTAGATCGCCCGACCCACGCTCAAGGCGTGACCATGGGGATTACGGTAGGCCGGAACGCGCAAGAGGAGGAAGGTATGTCTCCTATCCATCATCTCCTAGTCCGGTAAGGTATCAGCGACGTGACGCTTACTGGAGGTCCGAATCTGAAGATGAGTCTCCCGAAAGAAGAAAACGAGCATCAGCCATGACTCTAAGACGTCGGGATCCATCCAGAACTCCATCTCCAGCAACAGATACTCGGGCGTCGGATTTCCGAACGCCAAACGGACGGAGAGGTGGAAAAATTACTTCTAAATTATATTGTTGGAACTGCGGGAAGAAGGGACACGACAAGAGGAATTGTTCGGAAGAGCCCAGGACTTCGCGTGCAGAGACAACTAAATCAAATTCTTTAAACTTCAACCGCGCTCACCGTTCAGACGAGGCGGAGGGCAAGCGGAATCAAACTCGTCAAAGGTTGGTGCGCTTCAGGGAGGAAGAGCACCCGGAGAATTCATCCGGGAAGCTCCCAGTCCAAAAATTAGGATCAAGGTTCCTGAGTTGGAAAAGGGAATAGGTGAATTTCTCATCGACGGAGGTGCATCCGTCAACTTAATTTCAAAGGGTGTCTTGGGGGAAAAGGCACCTGTGCTATCAAAGGAAAGTATAGAGCTACTCTCACTATCAAAGAAGCCAGTCTTTTCGCTAGGTACGACCGTCTTGCATTTAAATGAAGTTCCCGCTTTGTTCTACGTCGTGGAAGAGCTACCGATACCTGCGGAGGGACTCATTGGCAGCCCTTTCTTATTACAAGAGGAGGCCGAAATTTCCTATTTCCATCGAACAATGGTCTTACGGAACGAGCCGACTAGACCATGGAAATTCTCGAATTTTTATGAGTATGACGATCTTCAGCCAACGACTTCGAAGACCAAACATACTATTCCAGGACGGACAATACAGCAGATAGCCGTCCGGGTCGTGAATAAAAATGTGAAGGAAGGGTATTTACCGCGGCTTAAGACACCAAATAATGTCTTCATCGGAGAAGCCGCAGTGACTAACAAAGAAGGAGAATGTCAAGTCTTGGCGTGCAACGCAGGAACAGAAGATGTGGACGTGGAAATCGAACCACAATTCCTGGCGCCGTACGATTTGGACAGTTCATCGGAGGAGGAATATTTTCTTCACAAGGGCCCACCGATAACTAATATGTACAAGCGTAGTACGAAAATCAAGAACAATTTAAGGACCGAACACTTAAACTCCGAGGAGGAACGGCACGTTTCACGGTTAATTAAAGAATTCTCTGATATCTTCTACCTGCCAGGAGACAAGTTGGGAAAAGCTGCAGACTTCAAACATGCCATTCATACTACCGATGACGTTCCAATAAACACCAGACAGTATCGGTACCCGATCATACATCAAGAGGAAATACAACGCCAAGTCAACGCCATGCTCACCCAGGGAATAATTACCAAGTCGATCTCTCCGTACAATTCACCACTTTGGATCGTGCCGAAGAAACCCGACGCCGAGGGAAACAAACGCTGGCGCATGGTTATAGACTTTAGGGCTTTGAATAACAAAACAGTGGGAGACAGGTACCCGTTGCCACAAATCACCGAAATATTGGACCGTCTGGGCGGGGCAAAATACTTCTCCGTTTTCGACTTGGCCAGTGGATTCCACCAAATCGAACTGAATCCAAGGGACAAACAGAAGACTGCATTTACCACCCCGCACGGCCATTACGAGTTCTCCAGGATGCCGTTTGGTTTGAAGAACGCCCCACCTACGTTCCAGCGTCTAATGGATCAAACGTTGACGGGACTACAAGGAACCGATCTGTTCGTATACTTGGATGACATCGTGATATATTCTTCATCTTTACATGAACATGAAGTTAAGGTGAGGAAACTCTTTAACCGGCTTCGGGAGCATGGGCTCACTCTCCAAACGAACAAGTGTGAGTTCCTGCGGAAGGAAGTCGGATACCTGGGACACATCATATCCAGGGACGGTGTAAGGCCTGATCCAGTTAAACTTCAGGCGGTTAAGAATTTTCCAGTTCCGAAGACGCAGAAGAATATTCAACAATTCTTGGGACTGGCCGGATACTACCGCCGATTTATAAAGGATTTCTCTAAGAAAGCAAAACCATTGGCGGCCTTGTTAGGGAAAGGAATTCGGTTCAATTGGACTACTGCGCAGCAACAGAGCTTTGAACAATTACGGGATGAACTTTGTGTACAGCCCATATTGCAATTTCCAGATTTTTCAAAGCCTTTCATTCTTACTACAGACGCGTCGGAATTCGCAATTGGAGCCGTCCTGAGCCAAGGTGAAATTGGTCAAGACCTTCCTATTGCTTACGCGTCAAGAGTTCTTAACGCCCCTGAAACAAATTATTCTGCCACTGAAAAGGAGTGCCTCGCAATGGTTTACGCCGTTAATCACTTCAGGCCATACATTTACGGTCAACGGTTCACCCTCGTTACGGACCATCGACCGCTTGTTTGGTTACATTCAGTAAAAGATCCCACTTCTCGCCTTGTGAAATGGAAGCTAAAGTTGTTGGAGTATGAATACAATGTGGTGCATAAAGCAGGCAAGATCAACAAGAACGCGGATGCTTTATCAAGAAACCCAACGACGCTATGTTTACCATTGATGCCACGCGATCGAGATCCGGACCCCAGCTACCGCCTCTACAATCAGAAGACGGACGGTAATACCAGCACAATAGGAAAAAGAGTGCGAGAAACAAGAAGGAAGTCAAGACAGCAACCTTTCTATTGCGAACGGGAGTCGAGTTCTTCTGACGAATCCGTACCAGCGAAAACGCCCCAATCGACATCGAGCCCGTTCGATTCGACGATAATTGCTGCCTCGAATAAAAAATTACTTCCCACGTTGGATAAGGAAAGGACCTTGGAAGACGAGACAACCGGGAGTGTGGATCCAATCCCCAGAGGATACTCCACGCGGCTGGAGATATCACCCTTTCCGCATTCATCGTCCGTTCAGCGTTCGCCCGAGAGAAGGACGCCCGAAGACCCATTTTTAATAAACTTGGATCAACCTACTGAGGAGCGAGCAAGAGAAGCAATGGCCGAGCACAACGATCCGCACCTCATTGTGGAACTACCACCAGGCCAATCGGAATCATGTTCGTCGGAAGGCGAGTTAACAGTTGTCAACAGGCCGGAGAATCTCCTCGCAACGCCTATACCCCCAGTGGAAACCCCGTGTTTACAACCCACGATTTTGGGAAATGGACGATTAGAGCCACGGACATCCGTTATGACTGAGCCAACAATGCTCAGTGACATGGTGGCTGACTTACCCGGATACCTGCTGGACCCTGAATACGTAATCTCCGATACCTGCGAGGACGATCTGGATCAATCGGTCACCGCCCCAAGAAGGAGGGCGATAGTTACACAAAATGGAATAACCTCGGAAAAGGGGCATATAGCGCATTTCATAGCATCCGATTGTGTTATAAGAACACCCATCTCCAAACTGTTATTCGACACGGGTTTCATCACTAAGGACAACCTATCGAAAGGGAAACCTCGGAAGGGGAAGATCATAATTTCCACCAGGGACGACTACAGGACCTTTAGCATTGTCGCAACTACTTTATGTCATGAGGTAATCAGCGAGCAAGATCTTCGACTGGGTTTGACAAGATTAAAACAAGCAATGGAGACTAGCAAAGTATCAACTGTGAGGATGTCCGTAATGGGCGATGGACATGACAACATCGCGCCGGAACGTTTCCATGAAATGGTAAAAGAAGTATTCGCGAACTCAATGACACAAATCGTTCTCTGTGAATCTACCATTAAAACACCTCAGGAAACCAATCGTCTAGAACTTATTCAGGAGGCCCACAGTAGCCTTATAGGAGGACACAAAGGAGTGACAAAGACATACAATCGTCTAAGGAGCCGCTTCCACTGGCATGGAATGAGGAACGACATTCAAGATTTCATCAAGAAGTGTATGAGTTGCCAGGAGCAGAAATTGGTTCGAGCTAAAACGCGTCAACCGATGATTATTACTGACACACCTGCTGAACCCTTCGATAAAGTCGCTTTGGATACAGTCGGCCCTTTACCAGAAACACCCAGTGGAAACCGTTACATTTTGACCATTCAAGATAATTTAACGAAGTATTGTGTTGCTGTAGCCATACCCAACATTAGAGCAACTACAATAGCCGATGCATTTGCAAGAAACATCATCGCTGTTTATGGTACCCCAAGAGCCATACTAACGGATAAAGGAACCAGTTTCATCGGAAAATTAATGAAGAACTTAACGGAAATCTTCAGGATAAGACAAATTACGACTTCAGGATACCGGCCACAAACGAATGGATCACTTGAAAGAAGCCACATAGTTCTCGCCGAATACTTAAAACATTACATGGACAAATACGAAGACTGGGACCTCTTGATACCGTTTGCCATGTTTTCATATAACACATCAGTCCACGAAGCTACTAATTTTACTCCATATGAACTGATTTTTGGGAAATTAGCAAGAATTCCCAGTTCCTTTCCCGAAAGGGGAGACCTGAAGACATATGGGAGTTATTTAATTGAACTCATCACCAGATTAGAAGAAATCAGATCGTTAGCTTCTGTTAAACAAAAAGCAGCAAAAACGCGTTCTAAAGTCTATTATGACCGCCATGCTAGACCAGTAAACTTCAAAATAGGTGATCTTGTATACGTACAATTGGAGCCGCGCACCAGTAAATTTGATCCACACTATGTAGGGCCTTATAAAATACTCGATGTCACGGATTTACATAACGTCATTCTTGAATCAACTAACAAAAAGATACTAACCAAACACCAAGACAAACTAAAACTTGCTTACTTGCCTACTAATCAGAACGTAGTTGCAGACTCTGGAAATGAGGGGTTATCTGGCAATCTCACTCGTACTGCTCATTATGAGTCGGATTACTAAGGGGTCCGTCAAGGACAACAATACAAGTAGCTACCGAATCACCCCATTCAAGGAAAACCCGGGGCTATACTTCGAAAAATTACAACCAATTCGGCTTTACCATGTGCAGTGGAAATTAGTGACCTCATTGGAGATTGAAGCTTTCCTTCAAAAGTTACCAAACGCATCCAGTGATTTGAAATTGGCAACGGAAATTTGCAAATCCCAGGGGCTTGTACCGTGCATCGCGGAAGAACTCGGACCGCAATTATTACAGGAAAACAAGGATCTTGAGCGGTACGAGAATTTACTTCGAGTCACCGTGAACAGTACCCAGGAACGCAAACAACGAAGAAGAAAAATCCGTTCAGTGCCGTTCGGATTCATTGGTTCAGTGAGTCGCACGCTGTTTGGCACCCTTACCGAAGAGGACCTCGAAACATACAACCAAGAGCTGGATAAATTACACTTGACCAACAACAAGGTTACCGAGTTGGTGGCAAGGGAAGCTCACGTGATGCGAACTGAATTTGACGGAATACACCAACAGTTCGCCACGACATCAGTCGAGTTGCACAAGCTAGGGATGCAGACGGCTACATCTGCGAAATCTTACAATAACATAAAAACCGAAGTGAACAAAATGAAATTAGAAAATTCCATGCGAGATTGGATCACACATCTGGCAAGAAGTATAAGCAATTATAGGTCCAATCTTCTTCTTCTCCTGGACGCCGTGTTGTTTGTGAAACAAGGAATGATTCACCCAGCTATACTATCGCCGACACAATTGCTGGAAGCAACCAGGAAGATAAAGGAAACGACTGGATATGATGTCCCACTTACCACCGAAGAAATCGTCGCGGAACAGATCGGAAGTGTCTCGAAATTAAAGGCTGGATTCAAAAATGGAAGAATCATATTGGAAATAACGATGCCACTACTGACCCAAAACAACTTCAACCTCTACAAACTACACCCGTTACCGTCGAGCCAAATTTACGCAAACAAGAATTTAACCGCCTTCATCAAACCTTCAACCCCATTCATAGCAATATCGGTTGATGAACAAACCTACTTTACGCTGGACGACGACTACCTGCGGGGATGTTCCATTCATAACGGAAACTACCTGGGACCGGCAACGCGACCCATATACACCGTGGAAGGAAGACCCACTTGCGAAGCAGCGATGCTCATCAACCCTGGGACTACGTCATGGGATAACTGCGATATACAAATCTCGGCAACTAGAGGAATTGTACTTCAACAGCTGAGATCACATCAGTCCTGGCTATACTATACCGGAGCGAAGAGCAGGTTTCAGGTTACATGTAAAGGTCAAGCTGTAGGATATGGTACCTTGTGGGGAGCAGGGATTGTGGAAGTAAACCCAGGATGCACGATGATAACCGCCTCTACAAGGTTAAACTCCTTGAAGACTTTGGAAAACACTGAGAATTATAGTTATACCCCAGCGGTATCCCTGAAGATTTTAGACCTAATTCCCGACAATAACCAACACTTCATCAACGCGATAAGCCAGATGCCTAACGTTACTATGCCTCGAGGAAACGACTGGCATAGCTCTGTAGCATCTAAATCACTTAAAGAAATTGAATCACAGGCAAAGCAGTTGGAAAACCAACATCGAGTGACGGGACACATCCATAAAGTACTATATACAGGAGGCGGGTTGGGTAGTATCTTGATAATCGCAATGATAATCATATACTTCCTACGATTTGAGCAACGAAGCGCCAACACACCCGCAGTAACCACCACCATTCGACATCTGCACCTCCCCGAAAAGGACCCTCGGGACGAACAAAGAATTCCCTTGAATATTTATTCCCCACCAGCGGGAATCACAATACCGGGGATGTCCATAGTTTAAAGGGAATGTTGGGAGACCTGACCACAGTGACCGAGTGGCCCTCACCGTTTAAACCCTTGTTTATGTGATATTGCAGAAATGTCCAAAGCAACCATCGGTACTCAGACCGAACCGGCGGAAGGACACCGGACAGTATCAGTGCAGACAGGGCATAAAGCGGTGTGGACCCAGGAACACCGTAAGGGCACGTTCATGTGGTCATCAGGTTTTTTCGTATCAAACCCAGGAAAATTTAGAATTGGGAGGACTACACGAACCTCAAGGATCCCGAAAATGGAAACGAGCACGCAGACGGACATAACGCAAAAAAGGAGACGTGTTGAACAGGATGCCCCAGAACTGACAGACACAACCATTTTAAACTGGTATCCAGGGAAACAGTTCCTAGAGGGAAATGTCTGAATAGCAAGAGAGCCGGACGATAAACCTTTCCTCATCCCGGCGATCCTGATCCTTTTTATCATCCCGAAAAACCACTAATTTTCACACCCCACTAACATACCTGAACTTGGAACCAACTCTGCAAAATTATTATTACTCTTTAATTATTAGGAAATAAGTACACTGACGCACAGACAATAGTTTAAGCACACCCATTACTCAAAACAACACCCGGTTTAGATTTGTTTCTCTTAAAAAAAAAAAAAAAAAAAAATGCACGGTCGAGCGACTTCCCGGTGTCTAAGATGAAAGCATCGTAGCGATACGATGTTTCATTGTAAGGGGGGAGATGTTACATACGCGTCTCTCGACATGAGAATTTCTTAAATTCTCGGAGTAACACCGGAAAGTCGGCCGACAGTGCAAATAGAAAGCGGATAACTTGTCTCGGGCTTCCAACAATACCCCCGAAAAACAATACGTCGTTACCGGGCCCAGAGCGAGGCACCTAGGCGTTTCGCGCCCGGGGTTCGGTAGCGACGCCGCTAGCTCCACCTTTTTTCCACCTTCCGGTAAACCACGTTTTTTCTTGGTATAAATAGAGCAGCCCTTTAGGGCCCAATCGTAGTCAAGTTCAAACAGCTTAAGGGGAATTGCTGAAGCCTGGGACAAGTTACCCATAACATCAAAGTCAGTTTCTAGTATCAACCGTACACCGAAACCGCAAGGTAACACTCAACATCATTGTAAAGGCCAGGTCTTTAAGCATTCAGAAACTGTGAGAATATATTTAGATATTTTTATATAACCCTTGTAGTCAATAACTCTGACCTACCCTCTAATACTAGAATCATCGTTTGAGCACGATCCCGTGAGTTCACTCCAGCCGCTCGGAGTGTACAATCAAATAATAAGTTAACGAGCTGCGACTCAGACGGTACTCGCTTAGATAAAGTCAGTGGTGGTTACCAAGTAGATCCACCTTTACTGACGCGAATCTTAGGATTCGTTATTAACAGGAGAAGGCAGAGGGGTCACAACGCCGAAAACCCTCTCCTGGGTATATTCATTCGTAAGCGAGGATTATCTGAGTTCGCGAGCACCTGCTTCTGGCTACTTCTCTCTACCAGTCAGTGGTGGTTACCAAGTAGATCCACCTTTACTGACGCGAATCTTCGGATTCGTTATTAACGGGAGAAGGCAGAGGGGTCACAACGCCGAAACCCCTCTCCCGGGTATATTAATTCGAGAGACGCCACAAGCAGGGTACTGAATTTCTACGTCGGTCCACGCACGCCGCGCCCCGGCTCGTAACAAAACCATGCCCTTCCAAAATTCTTTTCGATGAAATTCTCGATGCCATTCGAATTTTCACGTCAATTTACACGGAAAATGCGGTCTCTCGTTTCTGAAATAGGGAAATCTGGAAAAAGTGCGAAACTATCGCCTGAATAGCGAAATCTGTCGATTTCAGAGAGAAAAGTTACCTTTGCGTCGAAACCATGCCCTTCCAAAATTCTTTTCGATGAAATTCTCGATGCCATTCGAATTTTCACGTCAATTTACACGGAAAATGCGGTCTCTCGTTTCTGAAATAGGGAAATCTGGAAAAAGTGCGAAACTATCGCCTGAATAGCGAAATCTGTCGATTTCAGAGAGAAAAGTTACCTTTGCGTCGAAACCATGCCCTTCCAAAATTCTTTTCGATGAAATTCTCGATGCCATTCGAATTTTCACGTCAATTTACACGGAAAATGCGGTCTCTCGTTTCTGAAATAGGGAAATCTGGAAAAAGTGCGAAACTATCGCCTGAATAGCGAAATCTGTCGATTTCAGAGAGAAAACTTACCTTTGCGTCGAAACCATGCCCTTCCAAAATTCTTTTCGATGAAATTCTCGATGCCATTCGAATTTTCACGTCAATTTACACGGAAAATGCGGTCTCTCGTTTCTGAAATAGGGAAATCTGGAAAAAGTGCGAAACTATCGCCTGAATAGCGAAATCTGTCGATTTCAGAGAGAAAACTTACCTTTGCGTCGAAACCATGCCCTTCCAAAATTCTTTTCGATGAAATTCTCGATGCCATTCGAATTTTCACGTCAATTTACACGGAAAATGCGGTCTCTCGTTTCTGAAATAGGGAAATCTGGAAAAAGTGCGAAACTATCGCCTGAATAGCGAAATCTGTCGATTTCAGAGAGAAAACTTACCTTTGCGTCGAAACCATGCCCTTCCAAAATTCTTTTCGATGAAATTCTCGATGCCATTCGAATTTTCACGTCAATTTACACGGAAAATGCGGTCTCTCGTTTCTGAAATAGGGAAATCTGGAAAAAGTGCGAAACTATCGCCTGAATAGCGAAATCTGTCGATTTCAGAGAGAAAACTTACCTTTGCGTCGAAACCATGCCCTTCCAAAATTCTTTCCGATGAAATTCTCGATGCCATTCGAATTTTCACGTCAATTTACACGGAAAATGCGGTCTCTCGTTTCTGAAATAGGGAAATCTGGAAAAAGTGCGAAACTATCGCCTGAATAGCGAAATCTGTCGATTTCAGAGAGAAAACTTACCTTTGCGTCGAAACCATGCCCTTCCAAAATTCTTTTCGATGAAATTCTCGATGCCATTCGAATTTTCACGTCAATTTACACGGAAAATGCGGTCTCTCGTTTCTGAAATAGGGAAATCTGGAAAAAGTGCGAAACTATCGCCTGAATAGCGAAATCTGTCGATTTCAGAGAGAAAACTTACCTTTGCGTCGAAACCATGCCCTTCCAAAATTCTTTTCGATGAAATTCTCGATGCCATTCGAATTTTCACGTCAATTTACACGGAAAATGCGGTCTCTCGTTTCTGAAATAGGGAAATCTGGAAAAAGTGCGAAACTATCGCCTGAATAGCGAAATCTGTCGATTTCAGAGAGAAAACTTACCTTTGCGTCGAAACCATGCCCTTCCAAAATTCTTTTCGATGAAATTCTCGATGCCATTCGAATTTTCACGTCAATTTACACGGAAAATGCGGTCTCTCGTTTCTGAAATAGGGAAATCTGGAAAAAGTGCGAAACTATCGCCTGAATAGCGAAATCTGTCGATTTCAGAGAGAAAACTTACCTTTGCGTCGAAACCATGCCCTTCCAAAATTCTTTTCGATGAAATTCTCGATGCCATTCGAATTTTCACGTCAATTTACACGGAAAATGCGGTCTCTCGTTTCTGAAATAGGGAAATCTGGAAAAAGTGCGAAACTATCGCCTGAATAGCGAAATCTGTCGATTTCAGAGAGAAAACTTACCTTTGCGTCGAAACCATGCCCTTCCAAAATTCTTTTCGATGAAATTCTCGATGCCATTCGAATTTTCACGTCAATTTACACGGAAAATGCGGTCTCTCGTTTCTGAAATAGGGAAATCTGGAAAAAGTGCGAAACTATCGCCTGAATAGCGAAATCTGTCGATTTCAGAGAGAAAACTTACCTTTGCGTCGAAACCATGCCCTTCCAAAATTCTTTTCGATGAAATTCTCGATGCCATTCGAATTTTCACGTCAATTTACACGGAAAATGCGGTCTCTCGTTTCTGAAATAGGGAAATCTGGAAAAAGTGCGAAACTATCGCCTGAATAGCGAAATCTGTCGATTTCAGAGAGAAAACTTACCTTTGCGTCGAAACCATGCCCTTCCAAAATTCTTTTCGATGAAATTCTCGATGCCATTCGAATTTTCACGTCAATTTACACGGAAAATGCGGTCTCTCGTTTCTGAAATAGGGAAATCTGGAAAAAGTGCGAAACTATCGCCTGAATAGCGAAATCTGTCGATTTCAGAGAGAAAACTTACCTTTGCGTCGAAACCATGCCCTTCCAAAATTCTTTTCGATGAAATTCTCGATGCCATTCGAATTTTCACGTCAATTTACACGGAAAATGCGGTCTCTCGTTTCTGAAATAGGGAAATCTGGAAAAAGTGCGAAACTATCGCCTGAATAGCGAAATCTGTCGATTTCAGAGAGAAAACTTACCTTTGCGTCGAAACCATGCCCTTCCAAAATTCTTTTCGATGAAATTCTCGATGCCATTCGAATTTTCACGTCAATTTACACGGAAAATGCGGTCTCTCGTTTCTGAAATAGGGAAATCTGGAAAAAGTGCGAAACTATCGCCTGAATAGCGAAATCTGTCGATTTCAGAGAGAAAACTTACCTTTGCGTCGAAACCATGCCCTTCCAAAATTCTTTTCGATGAAATTCTCGATGCCATTCGAATTTTCACGTCAATTTACACGGAAAATGCGGTCTCTCGTTTCTGAAATAGGGAAATCTGGAAAAAGTGCGAAACTATCGCCTGAATAGCGAAATCTGTCGATTTCAGAGAGAAAACTTACCTTTGCGTCGAAACCATGCCCTTCCAAAATTCTTTTCGATGAAATTCTCGATGCCATTCGAATTTTCACGTCAATTTACACGGAAAATGCGGTCTCTCGTTTCTGAAATAGGGAAATCTGGAAAAAGTGCGAAACTATCGCCTGAATAGCGAAATCTGTCGATTTCAGAGAGAAAACTTACCTTTGCGTCGAAACCATGCCCTTCCAAAATTCTTTTCGATGAAATTCTCGATGCCATTCGAATTTTCACGTCAATTTACACGGAAAATGCGGTCTCTCGTTTCTGAAATAGGGAAATCTGGAAAAAGTGCGAAACTATCGCCTGAATAGCGAAATCTGTCGATTTCAGAGAGAAAACTTACCTTTGCGTCGAAACCATGCCCTTCCAAAATTCTTTTCGATGAAATTCTCGATGCCATTCGAATTTTCACGTCAATTTACACGGAAAATGCGGTCTCTCGTTTCTGAAATAGGGAAATCTGGAAAAAGTGCGAAACTATCGCCTGAATAGCGAAATCTGTCGATTTCAGAGAGAAAACTTACCTTTGCGTCGAAACCATGCCCTTCCAAAATTCTTTTCGATGAAATTCTCGATGCCATTCGAATTTTCACGTCAATTTACACGGAAAATGCGGTCTCTCGTTTCTGAAATAGGGAAATCTGGAAAAAGTGCGAAACTATCGCCTGAATAGCGAAATCTGTCGATTTCAGAGAGAAAACTTACCTTTGCGTCGAAACCATGCCCTTCCAAAATTCTTTTCGATGAAATTCTCGATGCCATTCGAATTTTCACGTCAATTTACACGGAAAATGCGGTCTCTCGTTTCTGAAATAGGGAAATCTGGAAAAAGTGCGAAACTATCGCCTGAATAGCGAAATCTGTCGATTTCAGAGAGAAAACTTACCTTTGCGTCGAAACCATGCCCTTCCAAAATTCTTTTCGATGAAATTCTCGATGCCATTCGAATTTTCACGTCAATTTACACGGAAAATGCGGTCTCTCGTTTCTGAAATAGGGAAATCTGGAAAAAGTGCGAAACTATCGCCTGAATAGCGAAATCTGTCGATTTCAGAGAGAAAACTTACCTTTGCGTCGAAACCATGCCCTTCCAAAATTCTTTTCGATGAAATTCTCGATGCCATTCGAATTTTCACGTCAATTTACACGGAAAATGCGGTCTCTCGTTTCTGAAATAGGGAAATCTGGAAAAAGTGCGAAACTATCGCCTGAATAGCGAAATCTGTCGATTTCAGAGAGAAAACTTACCTTTGCGTCGAAACCATGCCCTTCCAAAATTCTTTTCGATGAAATTCTCGATGCCATTCGAATTTTCACGTCAATTTACACGGAAAATGCGGTCTCTCGTTTCTGAAATAGGGAAATCTGGAAAAAGTGCGAAACTATCGCCTGAATAGCGAAATCTGTCGATTTCAGAGAGAAAACTTACCTTTGCGTCGAAACCATGCCCTTCCAAAATTCTTTTCGATGAAATTCTCGATGCCATTCGAATTTTCACGTCAATTTACACGGAAAATGCGGTCTCTCGTTTCTGAAATAGGGAAATCTGGAAAAAGTGCGAAACTATCGCCTGAATAGCGAAATCTGTCGATTTCAGAGAGAAAACTTACCTTTGCGTCGAAACCATGCCCTTCCAAAATTCTTTTCGATGAAATTCTCGATGCCATTCGAATTTTCACGTCAATTTACACGGAAAATGCGGTCTCTCGTTTCTGAAATAGGGAAATCTGGAAAAAGTGCGAAACTATCGCCTGAATAGCGAAATCTGTCGATTTCAGAGAGAAAACTTACCTTTGCGTCGAAACCATGCCCTTCCAAAATTCTTTTCGATGAAATTCTCGATGCCATTCGAATTTTCACGTCAATTTACACGGAAAATGCGGTCTCTCGTTTCTGAAATAGGGAAATCTGGAAAAAGTGCGAAACTATCGCCTGAATAGCGAAATCTGTCGATTTCAGAGAGAAAACTTACCTTTGCGTCGAAACCATGCCCTTCCAAAATTCTTTTCGATGAAATTCTCGATGCCATTCGAATTTTCACGTCAATTTACACGGAAAATGCGGTCTCTCGTTTCTGAAATAGGGAAATCTGGAAAAAGTGCGAAACTATCGCCTGAATAGCGAAATCTGTCGATTTCAGAGAGAAAACTTACCTTTGCGTCGAAACCATGCCCTTCCAAAATTCTTTTCGATGAAATTCTCGATGCCATTCGAATTTTCACGTCAATTTACACGGAAAATGCGGTCTCTCGTTTCTGAAATAGGGAAATCTGGAAAAAGTGCGAAACTATCGCCTGAATAGCGAAATCTGTCGATTTCAGAGAGAAAACTTACCTTTGCGTCGAAACCATGCCCTTCCAAAATTCTTTTCGATGAAATTCTCGATGCCATTCGAATTTTCACGTCAATTTACACGGAAAATGCGGTCTCTCGTTTCTGAAATAGGGAAATCTGGAAAAAGTGCGAAACTATCGCCTGAATAGCGAAATCTGTCGATTTCAGAGAGAAAACTTACCTTTGCGTCGAAACCATGCCCTTCCAAAATTCTTTTCGATGAAATTCTCGATGCCATTCGAATTTTCACGTCAATTTACACGGAAAATGCGGTCTCTCGTTTCTGAAATAGGGAAATCTGGAAAAAGTGCGAAACTATCGCCTGAATAGCGAAATCTGTCGATTTCAGAGAGAAAACTTACCTTTGCGTCGAAACCATGCCCTTCCAAAATTCTTTTCGATGAAATTCTCGATGCCATTCGAATTTTCACGTCAATTTACACGGAAAATGCGGTCTCTCGTTTCTGAAATAGGGAAATCTGGAAAAAGTGCGAAACTATCGCCTGAATAGCGAAATCTGTCGATTTCAGAGAGAAAACTTACCTTTGCGTCGAAACCATGCCCTTCCAAAATTCTTTTCGACGAAATTCTCGATGCCATTCGAATTTTCACGTCAATTTACACGGAAAATGCGGTCTCTCGTTTCTGAAATAGGGAAATCTGGAAAAAGTGCGAAACTATCGCCTGAATAGCGAAATCTGTCGATTTCAGAGAGAAAACTTACCTTTGCGTCGAAACCATGCCCTTCCAAAATTCTTTTCGACGAAATTCTCGATGCCATTCGAATTTTCACGTCAATTTACACGGAAAATGCGGTCTCTCGTTTCTGAAATAGGGAAATCTGGAAAAAGTGCGAAACTATCGCCTGAATAGCGAAATCTGTCGATTTCAGAGAGAAAACTTACCTTTGCGTCGAAACCATGCCCTTCCAAAATTCTTTTCGACGAAATTCTCGATGCCATTCGAATTTTCACGTCAATTTACACGGAAAATGCGGTCTCTCGTTTCTGAAATAGGGAAATCTGGAAAAAGTGCGAAACTATCGCCTGAATAGCGAAATCTGTCGATTTCAGAGAGAAAACTTACCTTTGCGTCGAAACCATGCCCTTCCAAAATTCTTTTCGACGAAATTCTCGATGCCATTCGAATTTTCACGTCAATTTACACGGAAAATGCGGTCTCTCGTTTCTGAAATAGGGAAATCTGGAAAAAGTGCGAAACTATCGCCTGAATAGCGAAATCTGTCGATTTCAGAGAGAAAACTTACCTTTGCGTCGAAACCATGCCCTTCCAAAATTCTTTTCGACGAAATTCTCGATGCCATTCGAATTTTCACGTCAATTTACACGGAAAATGCGGTCTCTCGTTTCTGAAATAGGGAAATCTGGAAAAAGTGCGAAACTATCGCCTGAATAGCGAAATCTGTCGATTTCAGAGAGAAAACTTACCTTTGCGTCGAAACTGTTACGTCCTGGCCTGGAGGGTTCGGACTCGCAAGGAAACGGCGAAACGTAACTTCCCGGAAAGTTAACTGCCCTCGGGTATTAACCTCACGTTGAAAGGTACGTGCATATATGGTTGGGTATTTTGAGCTTGCTCGCCTACACGAACTAGACGCTCGGGAATACCTTGATCGCGTAAGGGGTCGGAACTATTTATCTCCGCAAAGGAAGATTACTTTATAATAAAATAAGACGAGTTCCAAAATAACTGTAGAGGTTAACGGAAGGTAAGGTAGGTAAATATTATGTTAATGAAGTAATAAGTATAATTTATCCGGTTTAGATTTAAGGTTAAGTGAGATATGTGTATGTATGTTTCCTAAATTAGATTTTAGGTTAAGTAAATAGATTTAAAAGGTAAGTAAATATCGTCTTGATCTCTTACCATTGGGTATCTAAATTAAAGAAGTGCATTTTTGGTAATTCGTATTTCCTCTCTTCAGGTTAGATTCTAATAAGCCGCAGTAGGCTCTCGCGAAGAAGTCTTTCCTTGAAGAGGGGTGAACGTCCCTGTCGCAAAGGCGCTCTTTAAATCGTGGAAGTCTGCCTCGTTATAAGGGGCGCTTCTCCAAATTGCAGAAGTCTGCCTCGAAAGGGGCGCTTCTCTATTTTATAGAAGTCTGCCTCGAAAGGGGCGCTTCTCTATGTTATAGAAGTCTGCCTCGAAAGGGGGCGCTTCTTTAGATTCTACCAGGTTCTAATAAAAACAAGAATGCACCTCGTTAATTTCTAGACTAATATGCGTTACACGAATTCAATAATTAGAATCGAGATTGCGGATACAAGGTAAGTGGGATTGAATTCAGATGGGTACGGACAGGATGTAAATAAAAGGCAATTAATAGTAAGTAAGGTGGATACAGGAAGGAATACTTGATTGGTGTGTCGGAAATAACAGTAATAGATAATCAGAACACGAATGCAATGTTATAGTTCAGTAATATAAAAGGTAATTAATTATTAGAACATAATTGCAAATCATGTACAATCAATAAACAGAGTAATAAAACAGAGTAACAGTTTCTCAATAAATGGATACAAAGGTTTTACGTCAAAGAGACGGAGTGAACAGTTCCGAACGACACGGTGCTTTTTCGGATATAATTCAACGACTAAATGACGTTGGACAGTTATTATTACGGATTAAATTGACCCTCTAACTAACACGACCTCGGCCTGTCAATTCGGAGGACAACGGTTTATAAAACGGAGCGGAGCGACCCGCAGACACGAAACTTCCGATCCGGATTTGCTTCAATTAATACTCCAGCTTCCTAAGCGCTGACCAGTTTTAATTAAGACTTACGTTAACTGTTGATCGAAGTTGTCGTTAGCGGCAGACTCCTATGTACGGATTCACTGTCACTTGTCACGCGTTAACATCCGAAGTGCACTGGTCGACGTAGCTGATACAACTGCCTGTTGGCTCCTACTCCCGCCTAGTTATAGGCGTGTCTTAATTGCTAACTCAGCGGTCGCACGCCGGGCGTTCTCCGTTCCGAGAATCCAAAGCGCGGCCGCTTATCTTATCGTTGCAGCGTCAGCGGAATGTGTGAGATCGGCCTCGGTACTCCGAGCGTACGTGCCTTATTTTTGCAGCGTCAGCTGGGAAGACCGCGCGAGCTGTTATCTCGTACGTGACTTATTTTTGCAGCGTCAGCTGGGAAGACCGCGCGAGCTATTATCTAGTACGTGACTTACATTGAATGCTCTATGTGATGAGCAGTCGCGCCACATTCTGAACATGATATCATTTGCAAATTCCTTTGTCTTATTCTCATGGTTGATCACGTATGCTACTACTGGAGATTCTAATTACAGACTCTTCAAGGACCACGGTTTTGCTGATCTTTAAGAAACGTATACACTGTAATTTATCTCGAAATAAATGTGCTTGAAGAGTTCGTTCGTACATTCGCAAATGATTCCATATAAAAGCTAATAGTGCTATATCGTTATTTGTTATTGATTATGATAACTATTGATTAATCTTACTGATTATTAATGAATGTTTAATTACGTACTCATATATAAATATTCCCACACATATGTATTCAGATACATACATTCTTATATGTATGCATATGACACACACATACATATGTACACATATATACATACACACATACATAAGTTCCACGCTAGATTTAAGAAGTTCTCTTAGTTTTACGTTTATTGACATCTTTAGGCTGCGAAAGACATACTTGTAAGAATATTTTGAAAGACTAAAAATTCCTTTTGAAATTTGTGTATTTGCAGATTTCTCTTATCAATTGAAAAATCGATTTTGATTGATCACCAAAACGTCCAGGACGTTACACCTCCCCCTTTATAAGAAGAATTTTGAATGACAATGAAAAAATTCTACGTCGGGTTGTCTTATGTTTTAGTTTCCTCAGTCTATGGGGTGGTTAAAAGTGAGCGAGTCGACGCTATATCCGAATTCGGTTACTTGACTTGCGCGTTGGTTAAGTTGTTGGATACATTTGGCACAGGATTCTACGGATTGTTCTTGCAAGAGAATTTTTTGACAAACCTCGCATTGTAGTTTCCTTATAGTTGTGTCATTTAGTATGTGGATTTCCAGTTGTTCTAAATTTTCACGGTCGCTGTCGTCCAGTTGGGAAGCACAGGTTTCGCATATATCGTGCCATATTATTTCGGGGTGGGTGTAAAATGAACCTTTCGCACATCTTGAGCGGCTTAATAGGTGTTCGAAGACCATCCTGATGTACCAGATGCTGTGGGTAGGGTTGTTTTTAGGTACAAACACAGGACACATTGTTCGGCGGTGGATTCCTCGATTCTATCCAATCAATCGTGAAGTTCTCCTTGAGTAAATTTAGTTCAGATCCTTAGTCAATCATGAACGGGGTTGTGGTTTTCAGGTCGGGGGATGCCAATAGAATGGGCGGTACAGTATTCTCATGCGGCAGATTTACAGTAGCGATTCTCCTTCGTTCTGATGTTCCAATTCGAGTTCCTCCTCGGGGAACGTCTCCGGATCCTTGGATGGGTCCGTTTCCTGTTCCAATTCCTCGGCAAAAGTTATCTCCGCGTGTTCCATCGGTCCTCTGTTGCGGTCGCGAAGCTCTCTCATTTCTCGAAAGATGCGAATAGCCTTGTTAAAAGCGTCGTTTAAGGTCTTATAGGACTCCAATTTTACCCTCAAATTGAGTTCTGGAGGTAGCCCTTTAATGAACGCTTGGAGGGCGTCATCTTCAATCTCCCTTTCCTTCTCCGTTGAAAGGTATCCCGTCTTTTTCTTTTCTCCATCGAGAATCGCTAGTTTAAGGTCTTTTACTCGATTAATGTAATCCAGAATATGCTCTCCGTTCTTTTCATAGATGCTGCCCAATTCTCCCCGGTAGTGGTTAACGTTCGGGTAAGGCGCGAAAGCTTCCTTCAAGTGGTCGCCGAAATCCTCCAGGTTGTCAACATCTACGTCTTCCATGACCATCGCGGCTCTACCAGCGAGTTTGTTGGTGAGGAGCTTGATCAGGTAGGGTTCTAGTTCCGGCGAGAGCATACTCCGTGCTTTCTCGCATGCTCTTAAAAATTGGAATACCGATGGTTTGTAACCGTCAAACCTTGGTACTGTTTCTAATGCATCCTTTATCCTGATTGGATTAGGGTGACTGCTGGGGTGTGGACTTATGTTCCTTCTGTTGGGTGTCTGTGGAGTTGGCGTGTCTACAGTGGGTGTTGCCGCCGATATTCTGTCTTCAACAGTGTTCAATCTTCGGGGTAAGTCCTTTAGTTGCTCCACTTCGCCTTTCAGCTCCATAAGGAGTTTAGCTATTTCTGCAACTCCGTCGGTTGGAGTTGTTCTTTCAGGTGGTAAAGGTGTTATTCCGAGTGCTCCCGCTCTCTCATGGCTGTCTAGTCTTTCCTGTATGCGGGCTGTTTCCGCGTCTAATGTGCTCCTTGGCCGAGTTTCCATTTCCGTATGATTACGGCTTGTGGCCATGCTAGGAGGGCTCAATTAGTTATCTTACGCGTATATTCGGGAGGCACTGCAGTCGTTCGAAATTGAGGTAGTCTACTGACGTATGACTTAGAATTTTCGTTTTTTTTTTTTAAATTTCGTTGCTTTCAGTCTATTTAAACAGTGTTTATATGGAACAATTTCTGTAACCCTTTCGCGATGCTATCCCACCGCTGCCACCAGAAACTTCGTCGCTACTTGTTACGTCCTGGCCTGGAGGGTTCGGACTCGCAAGGAAACGGCGAAACGTAACTTCCCGGAAAGTTAACTGCCCTCGGGTATTAACCTCACGTTGAAAGGTACGTGCATATATGGTTGGGTATTTTGAGCTTGCTCGCCTACACGAACTAGACGCTCGGGAATACCTTGATCGCGTAAGGGGTCGGAACTATTTATCTCCGCAAAGGAAGATTACTTTATTATAAAATAAGACGAGTTCCAAAATAACTGTAGAGGTTAACGGAAGGTAAGGTAGGTAAATATTATGTTAATGAAGTAATAAGTATAATTTATCCGGTTTAGATTTAAGGTTAAGTGAGATATGTGTATGTATGTTTCCTAAATTAGATTTTAGGTTAAGTAAATAGATTTAAAAGGTAAGTAAATATCGTCTTGATCTCTTACCATTGGGTATCTAAATTAAAGAAGTGCATTTTTGGTAATTCGTATTTCCTCTCTTCAGGTTAGATTCTAATAAGCCGCAGTAGGCTCTCGCGAAGAAGTCTTTCCTTGAAGAGGGGTGAACGTCCCTGTCGCAAAGGCGCTCTTTAAATCGTGGAAGTCTGCCTCGTTATAAGGGGCGCTTCTCCAAATTGCAGAAGTCTGCCTCGAAAGGGGCGCTTCTCTATTTTATAGAAGTCTGCCTCGAAAGGGGCGCTTCTCTATGTTATAGAAGTCTGCCTCGAAAGGGGGCGCTTCTTTAGATTCTACCAGGTTCTAATAAAAACAAGAATGCACCTCGTTAATTTCTAGACTAATATGCGTTACACGAATTCAATAATTAGAATCGAGATTGCGGATACAAGGTAAGTGGGATTGAATTCAGATGGGTACGGACAGGATGTAAATAAAAGGCAATTAATAGTAAGTAAGGTGGATACAGGAAGGAATACTTGATTGGTGTGTCGGAAATAACAGTAATAGATAATCAGAACACGAATGCAATGTTATAGTTCAGTAATATAAAAGGTAATTAATTATTAGAACATAATTGCAAATCATGTACAATCAATAAACAGAGTAATAAAACAGAGTAACAGTTTCTCAATAAATGGATACAAAGGTTTTACGTCAAAGAGACGGAGTGAACAGTTCCGAACGACACGGTGCTTTTTCGGATATAATTCAACGACTAAATGACGTTGGACAGTTATTATTACGGATTAAATTGACCCTCTAACTAACACGACCTCGGCCTGTCAATTCGGAGGACAACGGTTTATAAAACGGAGCGGAGCGACCCGCAGACACGAAACTTCCGATCCGGATTTGCTTCAATTAATACTCCAGCTTCCTAAGCGCTGACCAGTTTTAATTAAGACTTACGTTAACTGTTGATCGAAGTTGTCGTTAGCGGCAGACTCCTATGTACGGATTCACTGTCACTTGTCACGCGTTAACATCCGAAGTGCACTGGTCGACGTAGCTGATACAACTGCCTGTTGGCTCCTACTCCCGCCTAGTTATAGGCGTGTCTTAATTGCTAACTCAGCGGTCGCACGCCGGGCGTTCTCCGTTCCGAGAATCCAAAGCGCGGCCGCTTATCTTATCGTTGCAGCGTCAGCGGAATGTGTGAGATCGGCCTCGGTACTCCGAGCGTACGTGCCTTATTTTTGCAGCGTCAGCTGGGAAGACCGCGCGAGCTGTTATCTCGTACGTGACTTATTTTTGCAGCGTCAGCTGGGAAGACCGCGCGAGCTATTATCTAGTACGTGACTTACATTGAATGCTCTATGTGATGAGCAGTCGCGCCACATTCTGAACATGATATCATTTGCAAATTCCTTTGTCTTATTCTCATGGTTGATCACGTATGCTACTACTGGAGATTCTAATTACAGACTCTTCAAGGACCACGGTTTTGCTGATCTTTAAGAAACGTATACACTGCAATTTATCTCGAAATAAATGTGCTTGAAGAGTTCGTTCGTACATTCGCAAATGATTCCATATAAAAGCTAATACTACTATATCGTTATTTGTTATTGATTATGATAACTATTGATTAATCTTACTGATTATTAATGAATGTTTAATTACGTACTCATATATAAATATTCCCACACATATGTATTCAGATACATACATTCTTATATGTATGCATATGACACACACATACATATGTACACATATATACATAAACACATACATAAGTTCCACGCTAGATTTAAGAAGTTCTCTTAGTTTTACGTTTATTGACATCTTTAGGCTGCGAAAGACATACTTGTAAGAATATTTTGAAAGACTAAAAATTCCTTTTGAAATTTGTGTATTTGCAGATTTCTCTTATCAATTGAAAAATCGATTTTGATTGATCACCAAAACGTCCAGGACGTTACAAAACCATGCCCTTCCAAAATTCTTTTCGACGAAATTCTCGATGCCATTCGAATTTTCACGTCAATTTACACGGAAAATGCGGTCTCTCGTTTCTGAAATAGGGAAATCTGGAAAAAGTGCGAAACTATCGCCTGAATAGCGAAATCTGTCGATTTCAGAGAGAAAACTTACCTTTGCGTCGAAACCATGCCCTTCCAAAATTCTTTTCGACGAAATTCTCGATGCCATTCGAATTTTCACGTCAATTTACACGGAAAATGCGGTCTCTCGTTTCTGAAATAGGGAAATCTGGAAAAAGTGCGAAACTATCGCCTGAATAGCGAAATCTGTCGATTTCAGAGAGAAAACTTACCTTTGCGTCGAAACCATGCCCTTCCAAAATTCTTTTCGACGAAATTCTCGATGCCATTCGAATTTTCACGTCAATTTACACGGAAAATGCGGTCTCTCGTTTCTGAAATAGGGAAATCTGGAAAAAGTGCGAAACTATCGCCTGAATAGCGAAATCTGTCGATTTCAGAGAGAAAACTTACCTTTGCGTCGAAACCATGCCCTTCCAAAATTCTTTTCGACGAAATTCTCGATGCCATTCGAATTTTCACGTCAATTTACACGGAAAATGCGGTCTCTCGTTTCTGAAATAGGGAAATCTGGAAAAAGTGCGAAACTATCGCCTGAATAGCGAAATCTGTCGATTTCAGAGAGAAAACTTACCTTTGCGTCGAAACCATGCCCTTCCAAAATTCTTTTCGACGAAATTCTCGATGCCATTCGAATTTTCACGTCAATTTACACGGAAAATGCGGTCTCTCGTTTCTGAAATAGGGAAATCTGGAAAAAGTGCGAAACTATCGCCTGAATAGCGAAATCTGTCGATTTCAGAGAGAAAACTTACCTTTGCGTCGAAACCATGCCCTTCCAAAATTCTTTTCGACGAAATTCTCGATGCCATTCGAATTTTCACGTCAATTTACACGGAAAATGCGGTCTCTCGTTTCTGAAATAGGGAAATCTGGAAAAAGTGCGAAACTATCGCCTGAATAGCGAAATCTGTCGATTTCAGAGAGAAAACTTACCTTTGCGTCGAAACCATGCCCTTCCAAAATTCTTTTCGACGAAATTCTCGATGCCATTCGAATTTTCACGTCAATTTACACGGAAAATGCGGTCTCTCGTTTCTGAAATAGGGAAATCTGGAAAAAGTGCGAAACTATCGCCTGAATAGCGAAATCTGTCGATTTCAGAGAGAAAACTTACCTTTGCGTCGAAACCATGCCCTTCCAAAATTCTTTTCGACGAAATTCTCGATGCCATTCGAATTTTCACGTCAATTTACACGGAAAATGCGGTCTCTCGTTTCTGAAATAGGGAAATCTGGAAAAAGTGCGAAACTATCGCCTGAATAGCGAAATCTGTCGATTTCAGAGAGAAAACTTACCTTTGCGTCGAAACCATGCCCTTCCAAAATTCTTTTCGACGAAATTCTCGATGCCATTCGAATTTTCACGTCAATTTACACGGAAAATGCGGTCTCTCGTTTCTGAAATAGGGAAATCTGGAAAAAGTGCGAAACTATCGCCTGAATAGCGAAATCTGTCGATTTCAGAGAGAAAACTTACCTTTGCGTCGAAACCATGCCCTTCCAAAATTCTTTTCGACGAAATTCTCGATGCCATTCGAATTTTCACGTCAATTTACACGGAAAATGCGGTCTCTCGTTTCTGAAATAGGGAAATCTGGAAAAAGTGCGAAACTATCGCCTGAATAGCGAAATCTGTCGATTTCAGAGAGAAAACTTACCTTTGCGTCGAAACCATGCCCTTCCAAAATTCTTTTCGACGAAATTCTCGATGCCATTCGAATTTTCACGTCAATTTACACGGAAAATGCGGTCTCTCGTTTCTGAAATAGGGAAATCTGGAAAAAGTGCGAAACTATCGCCTGAATAGCGAAATCTGTCGATTTCAGAGAGAAAACTTACCTTTGCGTCGAAACCATGCCCTTCCAAAATTCTTTTCGACGAAATTCTCGATGCCATTCGAATTTTCACGTCAATTTACACGGAAAATGCGGTCTCTCGTTTCTGAAATAGGGAAATCTGGAAAAAGTGCGAAACTATCGCCTGAATAGCGAAATCTGTCGATTTCAGAGAGAAAACTTACCTTTGCGTCGAAACCATGCCCTTCCAAAATTCTTTTCGACGAAATTCTCGATGCCATTCGAATTTTCACGTCAATTTACACGGAAAATGCGGTCTCTCGTTTCTGAAATAGGGAAATCTGGAAAAAGTGCGAAACTATCGCCTGAATAGCGAAATCTGTCGATTTCAGAGAGAAAACTTACCTTTGCGTCGAAACCATGCCCTTCCAAAATTCTTTTCGACGAAATTCTCGATGCCATTCGAATTTTCACGTCAATTTACACGGAAAATGCGGTCTCTCGTTTCTGAAATAGGGAAATCTGGAAAAAGTGCGAAACTATCGCCTGAATAGCGAAATCTGTCGATTTCAGAGAGAAAACTTACCTTTGCGTCGAAACCATGCCCTTCCAAAATTCTTTTCGACGAAATTCTCGATGCCATTCGAATTTTCACGTCAATTTACACGGAAAATGCGGTCTCTCGTTTCTGAAATAGGGAAATCTGGAAAAAGTGCGAAACTATCGCCTGAATAGCGAAATCTGTCGATTTCAGAGAGAAAACTTACCTTTGCGTCGAAACCATGCCCTTCCAAAATTCTTTTCGACGAAATTCTCGATGCCATTCGAATTTTCACGTCAATTTACACGGAAAATGCGGTCTCTCGTTTCTGAAATAGGGAAATCTGGAAAAAGTGCGAAACTATCGCCTGAATAGCGAAATCTGTCGATTTCAGAGAGAAAACTTACCTTTGCGTCGAAACCATGCCCTTCCAAAATTCTTTTCGACGAAATTCTCGATGCCATTCGAATTTTCACGTCAATTTACACGGAAAATGCGGTCTCTCGTTTCTGAAATAGGGAAATCTGGAAAAAGTGCGAAACTATCGCCTGAATAGCGAAATCTGTCGATTTCAGAGAGAAAACTTACCTTTGCGTCGAAACCATGCCCTTCCAAAATTCTTTTCGACGAAATTCTCGATGCCATTCGAATTTTCACGTCAATTTACACGGAAAATGCGGTCTCTCGTTTCTGAAATAGGGAAATCTGGAAAAAGTGCGAAACTATCGCCTGAATAGCGAAATCTGTCGATTTCAGAGAGAAAACTTACCTTTGCGTCGAAACCATGCCCTTCCAAAATTCTTTTCGACGAAATTCTCGATGCCATTCGAATTTTCACGTCAATTTACACGGAAAATGCGGTCTCTCGTTTCTGAAATAGGGAAATCTGGAAAAAGTGCGAAACTATCGCCTGAATAGCGAAATCTGTCGATTTCAGAGAGAAAACTTACCTTTGCGTCGAAACCATGCCCTTCCAAAATTCTTTTCGACGAAATTCTCGATGCCATTCGAATTTTCACGTCAATTTACACGGAAAATGCGGTCTCTCGTTTCTGAAATAGGGAAATCTGGAAAAAGTGCGAAACTATCGCCTGAATAGCGAAATCTGTCGATTTCAGAGAGAAAACTTACCTTTGCGTCGAAACCATGCCCTTCCAAAATTCTTTTCGACGAAATTCTCGATGCCATTCGAATTTTCACGTCAATTTACACGGAAAATGCGGTCTCTCGTTTCTGAAATAGGGAAATCTGGAAAAAGTGCGAAACTATCGCCTGAATAGCGAAATCTGTCGATTTCAGAGAGAAAACTTACCTTTGCGTCGAAACCATGCCCTTCCAAAATTCTTTTCGACGAAATTCTCGATGCCATTCGAATTTTCACGTCAATTTACACGGAAAATGCGGTCTCTCGTTTCTGAAATAGGGAAATCTGGAAAAAGTGCGAAACTATCGCCTGAATAGCGAAATCTGTCGATTTCAGAGAGAAAACTTACCTTTGCGTCGAAACCATGCCCTTCCAAAATTCTTTTCGACGAAATTCTCGATGCCATTCGAATTTTCACGTCAATTTACACGGAAAATGCGGTCTCTCGTTTCTGAAATAGGGAAATCTGGAAAAAGTGCGAAACTATCGCCTGAATAGCGAAATCTGTCGATTTCAGAGAGAAAACTTACCTTTGCGTCGAAACCATGCCCTTCCAAAATTCTTTTCGACGAAATTCTCGATGCCATTCGAATTTTCACGTCAATTTACACGGAAAATGCGGTCTCTCGTTTCTGAAATAGGGAAATCTGGAAAAAGTGCGAAACTATCGCCTGAATAGCGAAATCTGTCGATTTCAGAGAGAAAACTTACCTTTGCGTCGAAACCATGCCCTTCCAAAATTCTTTTCGACGAAATTCTCGATGCCATTCGAATTTTCACGTCAATTTACACGGAAAATGCGGTCTCTCGTTTCTGAAATAGGGAAATCTGGAAAAAGTGCGAAACTATCGCCTGAATAGCGAAATCTGTCGATTTCAGAGAGAAAACTTACCTTTGCGTCGAAACCATGCCCTTCCAAAATTCTTTTCGACGAAATTCTCGATGCCATTCGAATTTTCACGTCAATTTACACGGAAAATGCGGTCTCTCGTTTCTGAAATAGGGAAATCTGGAAAAAGTGCGAAACTATCGCCTGAATAGCGAAATCTGTCGATTTCAGAGAGAAAACTTACCTTTGCGTCGAAACCATGCCCTTCCAAAATTCTTTTCGACGAAATTCTCGATGCCATTCGAATTTTCACGTCAATTTACACGGAAAATGCGGTCTCTCGTTTCTGAAATAGGGAAATCTGGAAAAAGTGCGAAACTATCGCCTGAATAGCGAAATCTGTCGATTTCAGAGAGAAAACTTACCTTTGCGTCTAAACCATGCCCTTCCAAAATTCTTTTCGACGAAATTCTCGATGCCATTCGAATTTTCACGTCAATTTACACGGAAAATGCGGTCTCTCGTTTCTGAAATAGGGAAATCTGGAAAAAGTGCGAAACTATCGCCTGAATAGCGAAATCTGTCGATTTCAGAGAGAAAACTTACCTTTGCGTCGAAACCATGCCCTTCCAAAATTCTTTTCGACGAAATTCTCGATGCCATTCGAATTTTCACGTCAATTTACACGGAAAATGCGGTCTCTCGTTTCTGAAATAGGGAAATCTGGAAAAAGTGCGAAACTATCGCCTGAATAGCGAAATCTGTCGATTTCAGAGAGAAAACTTACCTTTGCGTCGAAACCATGCCCTTCCAAAATTCTTTTCGACGAAATTCTCGATGCCATTCGAATTTTCACGTCAATTTACACGGAAAATGCGGTCTCTCGTTTCTGAAATAGGGAAATCTGGAAAAAGTGCGAAACTATCGCCTGAATAGCGAAATCTGTCGATTTCAGAGAGAAAACTTACCTTTGCGTCGAAACCATGCCCTTCCAAAATTCTTTTCGACGAAATTCTCGATGCCATTCGAATTTTCACGTCAATTTACACGGAAAATGCGGTCTCTCGTTTCTGAAATAGGGAAATCTGGAAAAAGTGCGAAACTATCGCCTGAATAGCGAAATCTGTCGATTTCAGAGAGAAAACTTACCTTTGCGTCGAAACCATGCCCTTCCAAAATTCTTTTCGACGAAATTCTCGATGCCATTCGAATTTTCACGTCAATTTACACGGAAAATGCGGTCTCTCGTTTCTGAAATAGGGAAATCTGGAAAAAGTGCGAAACTATCGCCTGAATAGCGAAATCTGTCGATTTCAGAGAGAAAACTTACCTTTGCGTCGAAACCATGCCCTTCCAAAATTCTTTTCGACGAAATTCTCGATGCCATTCGAATTTTCACGTCAATTTACACGGAAAATGCGGTCTCTCGTTTCTGAAATAGGGAAATCTGGAAAAAGTGCGAAACTATCGCCTGAATAGCGAAATCTGTCGATTTCAGAGAGAAAACTTACCTTTGCGTCGAAACCATGCCCTTCCAAAATTCTTTTCGACGAAATTCTCGATGCCATTCGAATTTTCACGTCAATTTACACGGAAAATGCGGTCTCTCGTTTCTGAAATAGGGAAATCTGGAAAAAGTGCGAAACTATCGCCTGAATAGCGAAATCTGTCGATTTCAGAGAGAAAACTTACCTTTGCGTCGAAACCATGCCCTTCCAAAATTCTTTTCGACGAAATTCTCGATGCCATTCGAATTTTCACGTCAATTTACACGGAAAATGCGGTCTCTCGTTTCTGAAATAGGGAAATCTGGAAAAAGTGCGAAACTATCGCCTGAATAGCGAAATCTGTCGATTTCAGAGAGAAAACTTACCTTTGCGTCGAAACCATGCCCTTCCAAAATTCTTTTCGATGAAATTCTCGATGCCATTCGAATTTTCACGTCAATTTACACGGAAAATGCGGTCTCTCGTTTCT
Organism: Nysson spinosus; assembly: GCA_910591585.2. Lineage (NCBI taxonomy): Eukaryota > Metazoa > Arthropoda > Insecta > Hymenoptera > Crabronidae > Nysson > Nysson spinosus. Next base: position 3,937 of record CAJUYC020000099.1, on the reverse strand, counting down.
GAAATAGGGAAATCTGGAAAAAGTGCGAAACTATCGCCTGAATAGCGAAATCTGTCGATTTCAGAGAGAAAACTTACCTTTGCGTCGAAACCATGCCTTCCAAAATTCTTTTCGACGAAATTCTCGATGCCATTCGAATTTTCACGTCAATTTACACGGAAAATGCGGTCTCTCGTTTCTGAAATAGGGAAATCTGGAAAAAGTGCGAAACTATCGCCTGAATAGCGAAATCTGTCGATTTCAGAGAGAAAACTTACCTTTGCGTCGAAACCATGCCCTTCCAAAATTCTTTTCGACGAAATTCTCGATGCCATTCGAATTTTCACGTCAATTTACACGGAAAATGCGGTCTCTCGTTTCTGAAATAGGGAAATCTGGAAAAAGTGCGAAACTATCGCCTGAATAGCGAAATCTGTCGATTTCAGAGAGAAAACTTACCTTTGCGTCGAAACCATGCCCTTCCAAAATTCTTTTCGACGAAATTCTCGATGCCATTCGAATTTTCACGTCAATTTACACGGAAAATGCGGTCTCTCGTTTCTGAAATAGGGAAATCTGGAAAAAGTGCGAAACTATCGCCTGAATAGCGAAATCTGTCGATTTCAGAGAGAAAACTTACCTTTGCGTCGAAACCATGCCCTTCCAAAATTCTTTTCGACGAAATTCTCGATGCCATTCGAATTTTCACGTCAATTTACACGGAAAATGCGGTCTCTCGTTTCTGAAATAGGGAAATCTGGAAAAAGTGCGAAACTATCGCCTGAATAGCGAAATCTGTCGATTTCAGAGAGAAAACTTACCTTTGCGTCGAAACCATGCCCTTCCAAAATTCTTTTCGACGAAATTCTCGATGCCATTCGAATTTTCACGTCAATTTACACGGAAAATGCGGTCTCTCGTTTCTGAAATAGGGAAATCTGGAAAAAGTGCGAAACTATCGCCTGAATAGCGAAATCTGTCGATTTCAGAGAGAAAACTTACCTTTGCGTCGAAACCATGCCCTTCCAAAATTCTTTTCGACGAAATTCTCGATGCCATTCGAATTTTCACGTCAATTTACACGGAAAATGCGGTCTCTCGTTTCTGAAATAGGGAAATCTGGAAAAAGTGCGAAACTATCGCCTGAATAGCGAAATCTGTCGATTTCAGAGAGAAAACTTACCTTTGCGTCGAAACCATGCCCTTCCAAAATTCTTTTCGACGAAATTCTCGATGCCATTCGAATTTTCACGTCAATTTACACGGAAAAATGCGGTCTCTCGTTTCTGAAATAGGGAAATCTGGAAAAAGTGCGAAACTATCGCCTGAATAGCGAAATCTGTCGATTTCAGAGAGAAAACTTACCTTTGCGTCGAAACCATGCCCTTCCAAAATTCTTTTCGACGAAATTCTCGATGCCATTCGAATTTTCACGTCAATTTACACGGAAAATGCGGTCTCTCGTTTCTGAAATAGGGAAATCTGGAAAAAGTGCGAAACTATCGCCTGAATAGCGAAATCTGTCGATTTCAGAGAGAAAACTTACCTTTGCGTCGAAACCATGCCCTTCCAAAATTCTTTTCGACGAAATTCTCGATGCCATTCGAATTTTCACGTCAATTTACACGGAAAATGCGGTCTCTCGTTTCTGAAATAGGGAAATCTGGAAAAAGTGCGAAACTATCGCCTGAATAGCGAAATCTGTCGATTTCAGAGAGAAAACTTACCTTTGCGTCGAAACCATGCCCTTCCAAAATTCTTTTCGACGAAATTCTCGATGCCATTCGAATTTTCACGTCAATTTACACGGAAAATGCGGTCTCTCGTTTCTGAAATAGGGAAATCTGGAAAAAGTGCGAAACTATCGCCTGAATAGCGAAATCTGTCGATTTCAGAGAGAAAACTTACCTTTGCGTCGAAACCATGCCCTTCCAAAATTCTTTTCGACGAAATTCTCGATGCCATTCGAATTTTCACGTCAATTTACACGGAAAATGCGGTCTCTCGTTTCTGAAATAGGGAAATCTGGAAAAAGTGCGAAACTATCGCCTGAATAGCGAAATCTGTCGATTTCAGAGAGAAAACTTACCTTTGCGTCGAAACCATGCCCTTCCAAAATTCTTTTCGACGAAATTCTCGATGCCATTCGAATTTTCACGTCAATTTACACGGAAAATGCGGTCTCTCGTTTCTGAAATAGGGAAATCTGGAAAAAGTGCGAAACTATCGCCTGAATAGCGAAATCTGTCGATTTCAGAGAGAAAACTTACCTTTGCGTCGAAACCATGCCCTTCCAAAATTCTTTTCGACGAAATTCTCGATGCCATTCGAATTTTCACGTCAATTTACACGGAAAATGCGGTCTCTCGTTTCTGAAATAGGGAAATCTGGAAAAAGTGCGAAACTATCGCCTGAATAGCGAAATCTGTCGATTTCAGAGAGAAAACTTACCTTTGCGTCGAAACCATGCCCTTCCAAAATTCTTTTCGACGAAATTCTCGATGCCATTCGAATTTTCACGTCAATTTACACGGAAAATGCGGTCTCTCGTTTCTGAAATAGGGAAATCTGGAAAAAGTGCGAAACTATCGCCTGAATAGCGAAATCCTGTCGATTTCAGAGAGAAAACTTACCTTTGCGTCGAAACCATGCCCTTCCAAAATTCTTTTCGACGAAATTCTCGATGCCATTCGAATTTTCACGTCAATTTACACGGAAAATGCGGTCTCTCGTTTCTGAAATAGGGAAATCTGGAAAAAGTGCGAAACTATCGCCTGAATAGCGAAATCTGTCGATTTCAGAGAGAAAACTTACCTTTGCGTCGAAACCATGCCCTTCCAAAATTCTTTTCGACGAAATTCTCGATGCCATTCGAATTTTCACGTCAATTTACACGGAAAATGCGGTCTCTCGTTTCTGAAATAGGGAAATCTGGAAAAAGTGCGAAACTATCGCCTGAATAGCGAAATCTGTCGATTTCAGAGAGAAAACTTACCTTTGCGTCGAAACCATGCCCTTCCAAAATTCTTTTCGACGAAATTCTCGATGCCATTCGAATTTTCACGTCAATTTACACGGAAAATGCGGTCTCTCGTTTCTGAAATAGGGAAATCTGGAAAAAGTGCGAAACTATCGCCTGAATAGCGAAATCTGTCGATTTCAGAGAGAAAACTTACCTTTGCGTCGAAACCATGCCCTTCCAAAATTCTTTTCGACGAAATTCTCGATGCCATTCGAATTTTCACGTCAATTTACACGGAAAATGCGGTCTCTCGTTTCTGAAATAGGGAAATCTGGAAAAAGTGCGAAACTATCGCCTGAATAGCGAAATCTGTCGATTTCAGAGAGAAAACTTACCTTTGCGTCGAAACCATGCCCTTCCAAAATTCTTTTCGACGAAATTCTCGATGCCATTCGAATTTTCACGTCAATTTACACGGAAAATGCGGTCTCTCGTTTCTGAAATAGGGAAATCTGGAAAAAGTGCGAAACTATCGCCTGAATAGCGAAATCTGTCGATTTCAGAGAGAAAACTTACCTTTGCGTCGAAACCATGCCCTTCCAAAATTCTTTTCGACGAAATTCTCGATGCCATTCGAATTTTCACGTCAATTTACACGGAAAATGCGGTCTCTCGTTTCTGAAATAGGGAAATCTGGAAAAAGTGCGAAACTATCGCCTGAATAGCGAAATCTGTCGATTTCAGAGAGAAAACTTACCTTTGCGTCGAAACCATGCCCTTCCAAAATTCTTTTCGACGAAATTCTCGATGCCATTCGAATTTTCACGTCAATTTACACGGAAAATGCGGTCTCTCGTTTCTGAAATAGGGAAATCTGGAAAAAGTGCGAAACTATCGCCTGAATAGCGAAATCTGTCGATTTCAGAGAGAAAACTTACCTTTGCGTCGAAACCATGCCCTTCCAAAATTCTTTTCGACGAAATTCTCGATGCCATT